>PVKH010025933.1:0-13322 GCA_004027955.1 Chaetophractus vellerosus | reverse complement strand
GGGCACAGGAGGCCCTGGGGAGCCCAAGGAAATGGCCAGGCCCCTGGAAACTGCACTTGACCGGCAGGCCCGGGCACAAGGCAGTGCTGACCTGCGGTGGCTGGCGTGGCCTAGCCTGACCCCTGCCTCCGGCTCGCAGCCTGGGCTGCCACTGTCCCTCTCTTTGCCCTTCTCCATCCTTTTCTCCCCATCCCCGACCCCATCAATTCCCAGAAGAGGAAGGAGAAGACAGGGCTGCTGAGCTGACTGAGGGGTGGGCTTGTGTGAGGGGGGAGGAGGTCTCTGTCCACTTACATTGGATTTGAGGTCACCGGATGCAGGATGACCTGGGGCGCCCGGGTCGGTGTCTCTGGCACCGGCACCACATCTGAAAACCAAGACTGGACAGTCAGAAGCCACACACGAGCGGGGCCCGTGACCACCCTGAAGGCCCGGTTCCTGGGAGGGGGTAATGGCCGGGAACTCCTTTGCCAGATTCATGGGTCCTGTGGCCAGTACCCTTTCTCCCTTCCTCGACCCCTGGACTTCATCTTCTCAGATGAGCCAGTGTTCTCGTGGGCACCCGAGCAAAGTTCCCCACCGCTGACTGGGGAGCTGCCGGAACCCCCGGGTCTTCTGGCCTGAAGCGTCCACGTGGCCACGTGGCTCTGAGCCCTCCTCACTCCTGACCTCCCTCGGGTTGATGAGGCCTCTCGGTTTTGCATCCCTCAGTGCTCAACTGAAGCCCCGCTGGCCACCTCTCCCCTCCCACATGGCTCTGGGCCCCTCCTCCCCCCTGCCCATCCTTCCACTAAAGACCACCCTCTCAGGCCTGTCCTTGTGCCCTGGGGACTCCGGTCCCACGGTCCTTGAGCTCGTTCACCCAGCATTCAGTTCCAGCTACTTCGCCACTAGCGAGGGCTTGCTAAGAGAGGGCTGTTTCCTGCACACGCCAAACTCACCTGGGAAGATGAACTGTTGCTTGTATTTGTAGTAGTGGGACGCTTGTAAAAGAGAGAAAACATCCAAGTGAGTGCCACCCAGGATCTGCCCCTCCAGGTACCAAACTGGGCTCCCATGGTGACCACGTGGTCCCTCTTTGCAGCCCCCCTGCCTGTGGTTTCCACACACCTACAGACACCCCAAATCACAAGGGACTGAGAACATGAGTAGAGAAGCCAGAGCCCTAAACATCGAAGCCACCCCTCTTATTCCATCCTTCCTGAAAACAGAGCATCCCACCCTGGGCTCCTGTCCCCTGGGCTCTCTCTCCAAACCTTCTGGAGCAAAAGGAAAATCTCTGTGTGCGTGTGGCAGGTGTTCACTGAGAGGCTACTATGTGCCAGGCACTCGGTCCAGCACTGAGGATACATGGTGACCCTCACAGTCAGCCAGTAACAAGCACGTTATTACCATGTGGCCAGTGCTAGGGATGAATGAACTGACTGAGAGAGAGAATCTTGGGGAACCTGCATTAGGTATACTGGTCAGGAACTACCCACCCCTGCCTGGCACCCCACTGAGTCTTGGGCAGCTCGTCCATCTCATGCAAGATGATTTCATGAGCATCTACTAACTCCTAGGGTTGGGAGATGATGAATAAACTATCCCCCCTCCAGGAGTTCACAGTCCAGGGGCAGCTGCCTCTCATTCAGCTCGATGGGTACCGTGTACCTTACACGGGATGGACCAGGTCAGGAAGGAAAACCTCTCCATAAAGGACTGGCTGCCTCCCTGTCCACAAGGATGGGTTTCAAGAGATTTCTCCATGTCCGCCTAGATGCTAAGGGTCTAAAGGAGATGATAAAAAAAAAAAAAGGCCCCAGGCACTGGTGCCCCAAACCAGCCATCTGTATATTTTAAAGTATCTACCTGTGGTGGGAATATAAATGGGCAAAACCTATATAATGAGGGTAATCTAGCTACACATATCAAGAGTCTTGAAACTGTACTTATACTTTGACCCGACATTTATCCTTTTCACTCTAGGAATTCATTTTAAAGAAATAATCAGAGGACTTCGGGGAAGATGGAGGACTAGAAAGAAACGGGACTCTCTTCTATTCCAGAAAAGTAGCTAGAGGACAGGCTGAAACAACCTAGAAAAAGATCTTCTAGGACACCAGGAGAAGGATGGACACTGCCCAGAGGGGAGAGGGGCAAAGGAGGGAAATCACGACAGAACTGTGAGTTGAAACCAGCAGCTGCTGCTGCCGTCACCCTCCCCCACACTAGAGACACCTTAGAATTCTCAGTCCTCTAAGCTGGCTACAGACAAAGGGGGCTCCAGGGATTCACCACCCCAGGAAAGGGGAGAGAGAGGGGCACAGCCTAAGGCTGACTCAGCTTCTGGTTCACACATTTAGTCTGCTGTGGTTTGCCTTGGGAGCTGGCACAGGACTGGAGAAATACCACCCTCGCAATCTCTCTCTCTTCTAGCCAGGACTGATTGTTGATGACAAATACCCAGGAAAGAGGAGAGAGAGGGACACAGCCTAAGGCTGACTCAGCTTTTGACTCACACATTTGACCTGCTGTGTCCCAGGAGCCCTTCCAGGCCGAGTGGGGTCGCACCATTGTTTGCCTTGGGAGCCGGCAAGGGGCTAAAGGTATATGACCCTCCCAATCTCCTCTTCTACTAACTGGGACTGGTTGTTGAGGGGAGGGAAATATTTCCTAGCTGGGGAAAAGGGAGGGGGTTGCCAGAGAAGGCTGGAGAACTGTCTCAGAGAAAGTTTGAATTACTAGCCTCTAGACAGGAAGCTCTACCACGTTGATCCCGTCTGTCTTGCAACAAATACACTTCCACCAGGCATTAAACTGAGAGCTGCCAAAGACCGCCATCTTCTGGTAGACCAAGGAAGTGCATGCAAGAAAATTAAAAAGTAGGAGAGGCTTTTTCTGGCCTTGATAGCTCCCTCCCCAAGGCCCTAAGAAGCAAGTCTACAACCAATTACTGGGTCCAGTGCCCACTTTTGAGCAACCATCAGGACAATCCTAACAATCCAGGTTGAGCCAAGAATCATAGAGCAGTGGTAACACACAGCTTTCTGCCACTAAATCCCTACTAAAGAGAAAGAAATTGAGCATCTTAGTAAACTACATCCTAATCAGATGACTAGACATCAGCAAAAAATTATGAGCCATACTAAGAAAACAGAAGACATGGCCCAAGAAAAGGAAAATAAATATCTAAGCCCGAGAAGAGATGCTAGATTTGAGAGAACTAATCAGCGAGAGGTACACAAATTTCCAAAGTCAAATTAATGAGTTGAAAGACAATATGGTTAAAGAGATAAATGACATCAAGAAGACATTGAGGAAGTGCAAAGAAGAATTTGAAATCGTGAACAGAAAAGTAACAGAGCTCATGGGAATGAAAGACACAATAGGCGAGGTTAAAAACACATTAGAGGCATACAACAGCAGACTCAAAGTGATAGAAGAAAGAATAAGTGATACAGAAGACAGAACAGCTGAAATTGGAGAGAGGAAAGAACAGAGAGAGAAAAGAATGGAAAAAATTGAGCAGGGTCTCAGAGAGTTGGATGACAACATGAAACACAGCAACACATGTGTCATGGAGTTCCAGAAGGAGAAGAGAAGGGAAAGGGGGCAGAAAGAGTATTTGAGGAAATAATAGCTGAAAATTTCCCAACTCTCATGAAAGAAATGAATTTATATGTCCAAGGAACGTACCATACCCCAATCAGAATAAATCTGAATATGCCTATGTCAAGACACATACTACTCAGAATGTCAAATGTCAAAGACAAAGAGAAAATTCTCAGAGCAGCAAGGGATAAGCAAACCATCACACATAATGGATGCCAAGTAAGACTTAGCACAGATTTCTCTTCAGAAACCATGGAGGTGGGAAGACAGTGGTATGATACAATCAGGAAACTGAAAGAGAAAAACTGCCAGCCGAGAATTCTTTATCCAGCAAAATTGTCCTTCAAATATGAAGGTGAGTATGAAATTTCACAAACAAACAGAAGCTAAGAGAGTTTGCAAAAAAGAATCCACCTTTGCAGGAAATATTAAAGGAAGCCTTAGAACCTGAAAGAAAAAGACAGGAGAGAGAGGCTTGGAGGAGAGTGTAGAAGAAAGAATAGCAGAAAGGATAACCAAAAGAGTAAAAAGACAGACAAAAATATGATATGACATATGAAGACCAAAGAATAAAATGGAGGAAGTAAATAGTGCATTTACAGTAATATCATTGAATGCGAATGGATTAAACTCCCCAATCAAAAGGCACAGGCTGACAGGATGCATAAAAAATTATAAGCCATCCATATGCTGCTTACAAGAAACTCACTTAGACCCAGGGATACAAACTGGCTGAAAGTGAAAGGTTGGAAAAAGATACTCCATGCAAAGCACATGAAGAAATGCTCAACATCACTCATGATTAGGGAAATGCAAATAAAAAATACAATGAGATACCATTTCACACTTATCAGAATGGCCACTATTAAAAATACAGAGAACTACAAGTGTTGGAGAGGATGTGGAGAGATAGGAACACTTCTTCACTGTTGGTGGGAATGCAGAATGGTACAGTCACTGTGGAGGACTGTTTGGCAGTTCCTAAAGAAGTTGAATATAGACTTGCCACATGACCTGGCAATACCACTACTGGGTATATACCCAGAAGAACTGAGAGCAGTGACACGGACAGACATCTGCACACTGATGTTCACGAATGCCAAAAGTTGGAAACAACCCAGGTGTCCATCAATAGACAAATGGATAAACAAAATGTGGTCTATTCACATGATGGAATATTATGCAGCTTAAGAAGAAATGAAGTCATAAAGCACATGACAACATGGATGAACCTGGAGGACATTATGTTGAGCGAAGTAAGCCAGACACTAAAGGACAAATACTGTATGAATGCGTTACTATGAACCAAATATATTGTGTAACATTGTATGATTTAAAAAAATTTATATGTATCCTGTAACAAAAAAATTTATGCAGCACCAAAATAAAAAATGGAAAAAAAAAGAAATAATCAGAGATGTGCCCAAGATATATAAAAAAAACTATGTTCACTACAGTATTACTTAAAACAGTAAATAGTTGGAAATGATTAAACGTCTTAAGAGGGGATCTGTGAGATAAATCATGGTAATTTAACAGGATGGAATACTATGCAGCCATTAAAAATCATAGTGTAGAAATGTACTTAAGGACAAATGAACATGTTCATTGTATATTACTAAGTTTTAAAAATCAGAGCATAAAAGCAGTATTTATGTACAACACCACTTTTGTTAAATGCGTAAGTATACAAATGCAGAGAAAAAGTCTGCAAAGCTATAAACCAAAATATTAATCTTTTTCCCTTTTGGCAGAGGGACTATAGTGGCTTTTTTAAAAAAAATCCTTTGTACTTTTCCTGTTTTCCAAGTTTCTGTTAACGAGCATTGTCTTAGTTTTCTTGGCATTTCTGTAATAAATTACCACCAACTTGGTGGCTTCAAACAATATAAATATATTCTCTCATAGTTCTGGAGGTGAGAACTCCATAAAAAGTTTTAAGGGGCTGAAATAAGGTGTGATGGGACTGGCTCTTTCTGGGGGCTCCAGGGGATCTGCTCCTCTTTTCCAGTATCTAGAAGCTTCCAGGATTCCCTGGCGCTTGCCTGCATCCCTCCAAGCTCGGTTTCCATCCTCACGCTGCCTTCTACTCTCTTGGACCTTCTTGCCTCCCTCTTAGAAGGACCCTCTTGATAACATTGGGTCCATCCAGCTAGTCCAGGATGATTTTCCCAAGACAAGGTCCTTAACCACATATATCAAAAGTCTGTATTTAGGGAAAAAACACATAAAAGGCAGTCCCTGGACTTCCCTGCTGATGCTCCTACAATTCATTGCACCTCCGGCGCACTTGGGAGACGCCGTTGTTTTGGACTCTACCAAGGTTTCACATGTTACTACCCATTGCAATGGGGTGCAGTGCCTGGAGCAGGGGTGCAGGGTGTCGGGCTCAGTGGGCAGGTCGCTCAGAGCTTTCTCTCTCCCCAGTAAATGAAACGGGCAGGAATGGGGGCAAGGGTGAGTCTGAATCGGTCAATGTTATGGATTGAAAGGACTGAAGGATGGCCCCCAAAACATGCTGACGTTCTCATCCCCAGTACCTCAGAATGACACCCTTTTTTTTTTTCCTGAAATAGGGTCATTACAGATGGAATAAGGAAAGTTAAAATGAGGTCCTACTGGAGCAGGGTGGGCCCTTAATCCAATGGGACTGGCGTCCTCCTAAGAAGAGGAAACTGGGACAGAGAGACAGAGGGCGAAAGCCATGTGACGACTGAGGCGGGGAGTGCCGTGGACCGCTGGCCACCCCAGAGGCCAGGAGGGCGGCGTGGGACATTTTCTCCCTTGTGGACCTCCAAGGGAGTCTGGCCCTGCTGACACCGTGGTTTCGGACTCCCAGTCTCCAGAACAGAGAGACAGTAAATGCCTGCTGTGTTCAGCCGCCCAGCTTGTGGTACTTTGTTACGGCAACCCTAGGAAACTAAGGCAGTGAACCCACTTCCAGAACCATTTTTATTACATTCAGGGACAAGCTAGAGCCAGGAGTTGGCTCGCGGGCCTTTGCAGAGTGAATCGGAGGTGACACCAGTCCCTTCCCCCTTGCGAGGGCATCATCTCTGCATGAGCTAGGTACGCACAGTCTTAGCTGTGACAAACAAGCGCACATCTTTCCAAGCTCGCTTAACAGACAAGACTGATTTATCATTAAGAGACAATCAGAGACTTCCAAGTGCTAAGTCATTTGCTTTCAGAAATCTGACCGAACTCTCCCCCGGAAGGCAGAATTGATTTATAAGATCATTCCCAAGAGAGAGCAAGTCCTGGGTTCTCAAGATCCCAAGCACCTGCTTAGGCCCGTGCCCTGCCCAGTGGGTAAGCAACGCAGGCTTCTGGAACTCATCAGCTCTCTTTTACAGAGAAGAGAGCAGAAACCACTGGCTTAGTCCAATTCCAAAATATCCCCAATAGGTGGAATCCAAATTGATGGATTCTTGATTCTGAAAAACTAGGGGTTCAGGATGGAAAGCAGCTTATTCAAGGCCACAGAACCAAGCTTTGAAAGGAAACCAGGCTCCATGATTTCAAGGACCTTCTTCTGTGAGATAACCTCGTGCTTCATCACACGCAGCCGTTTTGTAGTCAACAGGGGGCCAGAAAAACTATCCTGAGTTTATCGAGAGGCTTAGCTGCTCTCTACCCTCCCCGGCTCCAACTGCGACGGGGGACTCAGTGTCTGCAGAAAGCTTAGCTGGCAGCTGTGCTTTGTGAGAGGGAGGGGTTGGGCGACACGGCCCCGTCGCTGCGCGGGCCAGTCCGAGAAGGGACAGGTGTAAGGCAACAGGACACCCGCAAATGCCAAGCCCTTCCCTGACTCCTCCGCGGGCTGGAGAACAGCCTGTTCCTGAGGACTGAAGGGAGGCGTCGCCGGGAGCCCTGCTGATGATGGACACTAGCTAGAAGCAGCTCCGGGGAGCGGCGGATGAGCCGCCTGGCCCCCGGCTCTCTGGCACCAAGAGGATCCGGGATCTGGAGGCTTCGGATGACCGACGGCTCAGAAAGGCAAGCAGGCACCTCTGAGGCACTCTCACTCTTGTGGGGCCGCTCTCAGCCCAGGACCGCTCCATGGAGCAGCCAGAGTGGTCTTTCAGGAGGACCCACGGGAGCCCTGAAATCTAAATTACTGCCTTGCCCTCCAAGGCCCCACAGGCTCCCGCGTCTGGAGCTCTCCAGCCTCACTCTGTGCCATTTCCCTCTTGTTTCTGGCACTTGGGCCACCGGGACATTCTTTCAGTTTCTCTAATACCTCCAAGTTCCTGCTCGCCTCTCTCTGCCTGGGCAGCTGCTCCCCCCCTTCAGAATGTGACCATCTCAAACCTAAATGTGTTCTCTTGATCATGATCACAGCACTGTTCTCTCCCTTCATAGCACTTAGCTCAATTTGTAATCCTATCTCCATGCGTGTGTTGCCTTCATTAACACCTGTCTCACCCACTAAGCTATGAACTCCTTGAGAACAGGGACTCGGGAGGCAGAGTGATGCCCCCCCACCCAAAGACGTCTGTGTCTTCATCCCCAGACCCTGTGCCTATGTCACCTTACATGGCAAAAGTGACTTTGCAGATGTGACTAAGTTTAGGATTTTGAGATGGGGACATTGTCCTGGGTTATCCAGTGGCCCCAGTATGGTCACAAGAATCCTCATAAGAGAGAGGTAGAAATGTTGGAGTCATAGAAGGAGATCTGATGAAGGAAGCAGAGGTTGGAGTGGTGGGGGTGGGGGGCAAGGGATGCGGGCCACCTCTACAAGTTGGAAAAGGGCAAAAGAACAAATTCTCCTCTAGAGCCTCTAGAAGGAACCAGCCCTGCCAACCCCTTGATTTAAGCCACAGTGAAACTGACTTCAGACTTCTAACCTCCAAAACTGTAAGTAATAAGTTGTGAGGTTTGAAGTCACTGAGTTTGTGGTCATTTGTTACAGCAGCAACTAGAAGCTGATACTGGGGCCATGTCCAGTTTGTTCACCTCTCCGAACTCAGTGCCTAGTTCCAAACCTAGTGCTTGGTAAATAGTAGATGCTCAATAAATATCTGTTAAACTAAAAAATGGATGAAGGCAGTCTGGGGGCTAAGATGACAATGTGAAGAGAAAAAACTGCAGCCTGGAGCTTTAAGCATTCATGAATGACTTTGAGTCACTCATTCACTTGTTTATTCATCCAACAGACATTTATTTAGTGCTTCTGTAGTAGGCGATGTGTTGGGCTTTGGATGTAGAGGGATGAATGAAGCAGACACGTTTCCTGGGTGGAGGAGATGGACATTACACAAGGTAGGAAATAAGCAAGATCACGTCAAGCAGTGACGAGCACTGTGCTGAAAATAGAAGTGGCAATCAGGACAGCGTGACAAGGGGATGGGTTCTGAAAGGGAGGGGACACTCTCAAGAGGCCAAGTGGCACAGCCCAAGTGAGAGCTCAGAAATCCCACCATCTCTACCAAAGGCAGATTCTGCCTCCTTTTTCCTCCCTTTGGGCCATTAGAATTTGCCATTTCCTGGAGTGCATATGCACACGTGTGCATGAGTGTGTCTGGGGATGTGTGCGTCAAGATGGCGCCAGGTAGCTCCAAAGAAAGAAGAAGATATTTGAACACAGTCTCAGAAACCCACAAAACAGTCCCATACGAAGCCCCTGACATCTTGCCCCAGGGATATCACACAATCCTGCAGTGTTAGCCCCGATCTACAGATGAGAACCTGGGGCCAAGCTCAAGACCACAGAGCTAGGAAGGGGCGATGCTGGGGTCCACCCAGCACTCTGCCTCCACCCTACACTGCACCAGGCCCAGGACTCCGAAAGGAAGAGCAGGGAAAGGACCAGCGAAGGCTAAGAGCAGGCAGGTCATGCGATTGAAAGGGAACAATCACCGACCCACCAAGCCTGCACACCCCACACTTTGTTTCCTAACTAAAAACTCTTCACGTGTCCTGAGGGTAACGGGTGAGTCAAATGTGGCCGTTGATGCCGACAGCTCCTTTTGGACAAGAATGTTCTGGCTGCATCGAGGCCGGGACATTGCTGTGCCTTGGCACTCGCTTGAATGGTCTTCAGAAACCTCACCATTGGGAGGGAACCACAGCCAGAGCGCCACTTCCCATCAACAGAGGCCCCGTCAAGAGCATGACTGCTGGCCAGGGCCCTGCAGGCAGAGGACAGGTGCCGTCACCTGGGAGAACTCCACTGAAGGCCACCTACAGACAAGGAAAGGGGCTGGACTTCCGGGAGTTCCTGTTTTGTTTTCCATTTCGGCATTGCACTTTATTATTACTCAATCATGAAACTGACGCACGCTTCTCGTTATCACATACATTATAGAAGCACCTACAATAAAAGCAATCTCCTTAGGAGCACCCGCCCTGAAGTTCTTCCAGACTCTTCTGCATATACACAATGCATCGCTACATATACACAAACATACATACTCAGAATAAATTTATAACAAATCAGATATTATACCTATTGCTCTGAGAATGACTTATTTTTCTACCTAAAACACCGTGTGGTTATCTTTCCATGTCAGGATAGCCACATAGAGCTACCTCATTCTTTTAAAAGAGGGCAGAGTATTTGGTTATAAAATATATTACAATCCTCTCTTGATGGGCATTTTCCACTGTGGCAATGACAATCCTCACACGTGGATCCCCACACCCTTGTGTGAGCATTTCTGTATTAAACTCCAGAAAGTAGCACTGCTGGTCAAAGGAATGCACAGTGAAAACCTTAACAGGTAGTGCCAAATCGCTCTCCAGAAAAGCTGAAACCAGTCCACGCTCGCACCAACATGGTGCAGGAAGATTTCACTATTTCTAAAATTCTCTCTACGTCCACATTATTTAACAGTGATGAGGAGAAATGCCAAAAAAATGGTAGCAAGAGTGATTCTTCTAGTATTGTGTTTCTCTGATCGTACTGAAAAGAGTTTGCATTTACTAAGATCTGCAGTGAGACGGGCACTCTGCTGGCTTTGTACAGGTGGTATGAGTTTAATCCTCCCGTGACTCTATGGGGTTGGCACTATAATTATCCCCGTTTTACAGATGAGGAGACTGAGGCATGGAAAGGGAAAGGAAGTTGCCCGAATTCATGCAGATACTAAGAGGTAGAGCTGGGGTGTGAACCCAAGCAACCAGGTTTCAGTTTGCTGAACTGAGCTGCCTTCTCCCCAAAGACCCCTTAGTCACCTCCCTGAAAGAGATGCAGGACATGTCACAGAGTAGGCAAGGATCAGCTGGCAGGGTGGGACAGAAATCGCCCTCCTTGGGGACCCTGACTGAGGGAAGGAGAAGAGTGAAGGGGTACAGTGCTCATCCCCTTATCCAAGTTCTAGCCGATCCTTCTAGGGTGAAAAGACCTCCGGCACTTCCACGCACGGCGCTTCCTGAGGGGGTTCTTTCCCAGCCCTGGCCCCTAAGGCAGCAGCGAGCAATTTCTGAGAAAACACACTTGCTGAATCAGTGTATCAGGGTGCGTGGGGCAGCTGTAGGAAAGTATTCCCACCGTGCCCCAAGTTTGGGGGAATCATGGAGTGTCAAAGGGTCTTTTTCCATAGAGAAGTGAAAATAGACCGCCGTGGAGGGGGCAGTGGGAATGCTCAGTCTGTGGACATGCCGGGCAATTTGCCTCATTAACCCAGTGGCACTTGTGGAGATGATTCAGTTGGTGACTCACATTATATCCACGGTGGCTGCCAGGTGAATGGCCCTCGTACCCTGCAGATACGAGGCTGCCTCAGACTTAACAGAAAACCCCAGTGTTGCAAGATTTTAAAATCCTATTCTGTGGACACAACCAAAATCAGCTTGACCTCAGCCAGGCGACCACCTGGTTGTTGCCCAGGTGTGGCATTGGGCCTCCCTTGGCCTCTCAGCCATTTACTCATGGCTCATCAGGCCTGGAGATGTGACCTATGGCTGGAGACCTGAGATCTTTTCCCCGTGTGATGCTCACTGACTCTGGAGGAAATGAACCCCTAGACCAGCACTGGAATCCAATGGAACTTTCCGTGACGATGGAAATGTTCTCTTATCTGTGCTGTCCGATACGGCTGCCACCAGCCACGTGTGGCTATTAAGCACTTGAACTGTTGAGAGTCCAACTGAGGAATTAAACTTTTAATTTCATTTTACTTAATTTAAGGTGGAATAGCCACATGGAGCTAAGTGAGCACCATATTGATCAGCACAGATCTAGACTTGATCCAACTGGCCAAGCCATTCTGCATCCCACCAGTCTCCCTCCTGTGGTCATCTATGGTTGAGTTAGAAGTATTCTTCGGGGCCTAGAACAGGATGGTGGACTGGGCTGGGCCCCAAAGATACGGGAAAACTCTTAGGCCTGGACCACTGAGAGCAGAGAAAGATTCCTTTCCCATATCTAATGACAAAGGAGGCCAAGGAACCAAAACATCCCACACTTGGCTTCTCCTCCATCGTCTCATGACCCAGTTCAGAGTCTCTAGACAATGGGCCGAGCATCCTGGAATTCGCGAGTGGGAGGAAACTTCCAGATCATCTAGTCCATCTAATCCTTTCAGAGGTGAGAAAACTGAAGTCAGAGGTCCCACATCAGGAACATGGAAGTGGTGGTCAGTCCTGTCCTGACGTCTGGAGCAAGCCTTGGAATGCTGCCCTGATCAGGCGTGTGGCCCCTGAGATTCTCGGCACATGATCCTGCTGCCAACTTCAGATTTGCTCAGACATAACTGCCAGCTCCAGAGGAGACTGGCCTGGACTTGGGCAAAGACAATGGGTTGCTGCCTTAACCAAAAGACAGAGCCTCTGCGAGTCCCACAGTTTCCTCATCTGTCAATGGAGCTGGTAATACTTACCATGTGGCTACTCTAAAGACTGAACAAGGTGACCTGTGGCCGCTGCAGTCCATGTGCTTCCTTCCCCCACTCTGATCTCCACCCTCCAAGCACAGACTGGTCCCAGCAAGGCTCTGGCATGAACCAACCCCTCCAGAGCTGGGCCCCCCATGTCTCCCCAAGCAAGGAGGTACCTGGCAGGTTGAAGCTCTTCTGCTGCCTTGTGCACTGCGGGGAAGGGTGCAGGGGAGAAGGTGGCGTGGCGCTGGGAGGGAGCGGGGGCGCTGGCGAGGAGGGCGTGGAGGACGTCGTGGATGAGGGGTTGCTGCTGGAGTCTGGCTGGTAAGGGACAGGGATGTGGTCCTGCGGAAAGAAAATAGGACGGGAGGTGGGGGCAGGGAGCAGGCAGGAAGGCAGAGAGACACGGCAGTGAGAGCGAGCTGAGCGGGAAGGGGCCCCCTTCCCCTCATCCTCAGCAACTCTCGCCCTTCCCTCAGTCACCAGGTCCTTCCACAGTCCTGCCGGCGTCATCATCCCCACTGGGCTGCTCCCAGCTGTGGGACGAACAGTTTCTGGAGTCAAATTCCTGTCCACGTCCTCGGGACCCCAGAGTGAAAGGTTACCACATAATGAAAACCACACAGGTGACAGCCACACTCCTTGGGCCTCTTTGATTCTGGAACATTCCACGTCGAGGTGCGCAGCATGCTCTTTCCATCCCAACACCTCTCCTCCTGAGTGTTTATTAAAGAATCAACAGCCTGACAGCTCATGAGAGAGCGCGAGAGCGAGGCTTCAGCATCTTCCCTCACGGCTCGGCTGGAGCCAGCACTGCCTCTCCTCACCCTCCAAACCAGCTCTAAAGCAAAGATGAAGATAGAATCCACATGTCCACCCCCAGGATGGCCGTGGTGGGGGTGT
>PVKH010025932.1:0-13314 GCA_004027955.1 Chaetophractus vellerosus | reverse complement strand
CCACCTAAAAACAAAATGTGTGTGTGGATGGGGGTTAGTTTTAAAAGTAGAAATGATATATTTATCTTTTCAAGATACACATGGCTTTAAAACATTTTGGTGGCTTTGAATTCCTTTTAGGATAAAGACCAGTTCCCTTAATAGTGCCCACCTGGCTCTGCCTGCCCTAGCCTCTGCTTCCCTGTCTCATCCAGCCACATGCCCTTTATACCCACTGTTCCTTCTGCCCTGGCCGCGTCCCTTGAACATACCTTCACCAGCCTTGCCCTAAGGGCTCTTCTTCAGTTTCCAGCCCTGTCATCCTCTCTTCAGGGTCTACTCCCCTCCCTTCACCAATTCCTCCATTAGTCATTTGCACAGTTCACTGTGAACCTTTGACTCATACCTGGCTCCTCCACAAAACTGTTATTTCCATGAAGGCCAGAACCATGACTTTTTGCTCATTATTGGGTCCCCAGGACCTACCATGGTGCCTGGCATATGGTAGCCATTTAAAAACTATATTAACTAAATGGATGAATTAATTTAAATAATAATTCCTGTGATTCTAGATTTTAGGACTCAGCCTACACTAAAATTAATGGTGTATTTGTACATTTCCACCCACCAAAGTTCTGTCTTCATTCTCTTCTTTTCTGACATCTGAGAATGTTTCATGAGATCAGTTTATTAGGATTATCTTTAACTTCTCCATTTATTTTTTAATGGAGTTACAAAATTTAACTCATTCTAAAATTTAGATTTGTAGAAAAAGAATAATTGTTTTAATTCTATTTAAATTAAATCTAATTGTCCTCTCCCAAACTTCCACACATTGGTTAACAGGGAAAAAATGTCAAGTACATCTTAATGTCTGGTTGGATACAATAATTTAAATAGTCCATTTAAATAGAGATCAGTCTCTCATATAAACATGTGCAATCTCTCAAGTAGCCTCTCTCTCCTTTTTCCCTCCTAAAGTCTATGTCTAGATGGCCTCATGGCAAAAGGCAAGAGAACAGGGACTTTAGTCATGGCGTCCTATCCCTTACTCCCTGGCATCTCCTAGCCAATGCCCTTTGTCCAATAGTGTCTTCCTTACTGGCAACTGTGCCTGGAACCTGGTGGCTGGGGCAACTCATTCATTAGTCCACCTTGACTGTGACAGGGCCCAGTCATGTTCTCTGGCTGGTAAAGAAAACACCTAGTCCCTTATGTGGATCCAGTGAGTATCCAGAGGCTATTACTGACTGACTGTCTTCCAAGACAATCATGAAATAACTTGCCACCTTATTGACAGTCTTGGGTCAGCTCTATGAAAACCATTCTTCTGGAAGTATTATAAGGCATGATCCATGTATTATCATTTTTAAACTTAAAATTGTGGAGGCTGACATCTCTGTGAATCCTCAAACCTGGTTCATATTGACAACATTAGCACAGCCTAAGTGGAACTTTGCAGCTTGCCTACTGATTGATGCTCATATCAATGAATAAGTGGGGGGAAGGCTTTCAGCTTTCCTTGGTTCTGGGGCATGCATATTGTTAAGTTTAGGATTGTATTCAGAGCAGAGCCAAACTGGAGTCGATTTGGAAGAGGCAGATTTCATAAAAGTCACCCAATATGAGAAGAGGTGAGCTCTTGCATAACTCTGAAAATTCACTGAAGCAACATTAGAGGCCATATTACCCAAATTTTTCATTTTATTGCTGATAAAACTGAAGTTCAGAATGGTTATGTGATTCACCCATGGTCACACAGCGAGTTGGTGCCAGGGCCTAGATGCAAGCCCTACTCTTCCCATTACCAGCCCTGTAGTCTTTCCTCTGTACCAGATTGCTTCTCAGACTCATCTCTAAGGTGGGATGAATCGGAAAAGCTATCCAGGGCCCAGGCTTCAGCCTTCACATCAGAGACTTGCTATTCTTTCCAGGGAAGGGCAGAGAGAGTAAAAGGATATACCAAGGCTGACTTTCCTCACTCATATCCAGGAGTGAGGAAAGAGGAAATTGGAACCTTAATACTAAGGATCAAGTCCTAGTAAATCAAGACAAGAGTAAAGGACAGAAAAATAGAGAAAAAGAAAAGAGAGCAAGAAATGAAGGAAGAAAGGGGAAGAGGGAGGGACAGGGGAAGTAGGAAAAGGGAGGTGTTAGATTCTAATTTACTGACACTGAGCTCCAGCTATGTGTTTAAATGCAGAATGCTCCGTTCTGGCCCCTGCTCTTTTCACATGCCCATGAAAACATCCTCTCCCCCAACAATAAGGCGGTCCTCAGAAAGTCACTCCCTACCCTGAGAACAGCAAGCATGGTACTTTTCCACCCCATATCTTCATGCAGCTCTCAAACCCCGCTCAAATCCTCTAGTTCAAAAGGTACTCCCCAGCTCTGTCAGATGGGCTGGAGTCTCCCTTCAGTTCCCCGCCATGCGGGAGATCTAATAAACTTCTCGTCCTGAATCTTGGTCTGTCTCTCAGCCTCACTGAACCAGGACCTAACAGGAGGAAGAAGAGAAAAAAGAGAAAAGGAAGGAAGCAAGGAAGGGAGGGAGGGAAGGAGGGAGGGAAAAAAAGGGAGCACGTGCAGGCAAAGTAGATTATTACTGGAATCCACATGATCGCTGGCCAACCACAGCATTCAGTGTTAAATGCTTCCCTTTTCCTGAGGCAGGCAAAGAACTAGAAGGTTTTAGGAAGCCATGCTAACTCTAGATGAGAGCTGTTCTGGCGGGACGATGGGGATTAAAGATGGAAGAAACAGAGGCGATTTCTATATCATTCAGACTACAGAAGACCTCAAGTATCCAGAGAGTCTTCAGAAAGCCTCAAGGAACACACATCTGTACATTTCATTTTGCTAAGCAGTTTGCATAGTATTTCAGGATTAATGGATGAAATGTAGTTTATAAATGTCAGTTCTAACTATAATGTTCACCCTGTGCCATAATTTAATTCAATGAAGCTAAAGGCTAGTAAATTTAGAAGCAATAAAAGGATATACTTCCTTCCATTGTACACCTCACCCCTCTGAGACCATTGCCAAGAGGTCATTGACACGATGCCAGCTTTGAGAAGGAATTTGACAGGCCTCAATTAGATATATATCTGAGCAGTCAAAGAGAAGGTGATTTAAGAGTTACAAAATCCTGTGCTTTAGTGTATAATTGAAAGCCTGCGCAGGGGTCATGGAGGTACTTTGCCCTCTTTACTCTGCAAAGCTTAGAATAGATTAATGACAACCACTTTTTATAGGGAAGGGAAATATGGTACACATCAACTTGGAGAGGGAATTACAGGAGTGGTTCTCCTTTGCGCCTTGTGCCATATAGGTACTGAGTTTTCCAGATTCCAGATATCCTGCTTCTTGCAGGGAAGGTACCTGGAGAAGGGCCAAAAGGTCCTGTGGAAACTTCCTCCTCTAGCCCTCTGAGAAAAGTCTCTCAAGTTCTCCTAGAGATCAGGTGTGAGACAGATTAAGATTAGTTAATCCCTTTTCTGATTGGAGAAATCCATCTCAGATTCCAGAAATCCCACTGATTCCCACCTCTATACCAGCAAAACCCTTGGAAATAAAGGGGCAGGGCCAAAAACCCTAAATGCTGTTCCTTCCCATTTTTGCTCAGAGCAAGATCTAATGAGGAGAATGGGGAGCAAGAGCTTCCCATCTGGATCCATCTATCTGGGCGGATTCAGAAGTGACTTTCAAGGGGGACCTACCCCCTAGGGGCAGTTATGAAAGGTGTGTGTGAGTGGATGGGATGGGGGGTTTGTCTTCTAGAACAGACATCCCTGAGGGTTTACACATTGAAATACATTGTTTAATTATATAATGCAACTTTTTATTTCTACTTTATATTACAGCTACAGCATTATAGGGACAGATTTTTAAAAAAATTATCTCTGGTATACTCTTTCTGACTTCCATTCCATAGTGATAAATGGGATTGTACAACATCTTTGTTTTGATAGATTGAGAACCAGATATAAAGCATACGTGTCAACATTCACATACACTGCTCTGTATCCCACTGTTGATATAGTCAACCCCACTCGTTGCTGTAATGCTCCTGTCTGTGAAGTGCCTTTGGCCACTTGTGTTTCTATCTTTTTCCTCCAAATTCTGGTAACATTAGTTTGCCTCTGTCTTGAAAGTCAAGGCCCTTCAGTGTGATTAGTAGTAGGTTTTTCTGTATATCACAGCAAACTCTAACTATACAGTGCCAGTTTTCTCAGGCAATGATAGCAATCATTTATGCAGTGGTTAAGAAATGAGAGTTGAGTGGACATTGGTTCAACTCCGAGGAATCTACTTAACATCCCTAAATCTTAGTTTCCTCATTTATAAAAGGTGGATGATAATACCAACCTCATTGGAGTGTTTTATGGATCAAACAGGAGACTGTATATAAAGGGTTTAGCATGGTATAAATCATAGCTCTGTGAAACTATGCATTCTCTGCTTTTAAATTACTTGTGTGATTCTTCAGAATATCAATTACATATTAAGTTTTTAATGACAGCCATTCCTTGCTGGATTTTGCCATTAAGAACTGTGACATTAACCCAAATCCAGATCTAAAAAACACATGCCAGTTATTGGAGATACACTGGTGCAATTGTTGATTACTTCAATTTGATTTTAATTAGCAGGGTGAGAGATGCTTTTGATACAGCATAAAAGTGTTTACTTAATTCTCTCATTCAGTTGTCTCAAGGGTGAAAGCTTCTGCTTTAGTGTTTGGTCAAGCCTTAAACTTTATGTGTTTTGGCACTGCTCTGTAACAGAAGTGTTCTTGGCTGAGACTGCCAAGTGCACAGAGTAAATATAAATTTTTATCAGTACAGTAAGTAATCATAATACTGACTGTCAGGAGAAGGCTATGGAATGCTTCCATGATTCCAAGTACTAGAAGAGCAGCAGGGCTCCGAAGTGGCTATGTTACCTCAGATCTAAGCTGATGATGCCTCTAAATCACTGTACACATATACCACATAGTAATACCCACAATATTTAGTATGGAACAAATGAAGCCCAAGGGTCCAGGAACTGGGACCTAACTCAAATCTCTGTGAGATCTGGACATGCCATTTAAACTCCCCATCAGTCTTATCTGTATAATGAGAATATTACTGATAGAAAAGCTCCTTGCAAGGTGGCTGGGAGAAAAGAAAATGAGGTAGCACATGTGAAAATGGTACCAAATTTATAAAGCACGTTTATACAATTGTAATGGCCTTCATCCAAGTGTACTGGATTATTCTTAAAGAATACAGGGATTTTTCAACACAGGCGGTTGTATTGGCACTGGTTGCACAATGATGCAGGATGATCTCTTTCACATTCAGACCCATCAACTTAAGAGGGGTCTTCAGAAATAATGTTGCTTATCTCTTCTATTTTCTGGAAACTCAGTTTTTGCAAATGATAACAAATGATCAAAAATCCTCCATCTCCTCCCCTTAAGATCGAAGGCCTGCATTTTTCTCATTTATCAACTAGCAAATCTTGGTTGAGCAAAAATCGGTGCTGAGTCAAGAAACGACTTTTTAGAGATGATCTAGAGATGAAGTCAGAAATAGTATAACAGAGATAATTTTTTTAAAAATCATGCTTATCCAATAATATATTATAGAGAACAGTTAAACCACCTATAAGCAACTTCAGTCTATTCTTCTTTTCTTGGAAAACTGGGCCCATGTTATCAATACCACTGTGGGGGTAACCTTGCCAATCTGGCACTTTTCTATAACTATTAAATCCACATATAGTTTTAAAGAATGAACCATGTCCTCTCTCTCTGAATTTTATTTAATAAATTCTTAGAACTTCAATATTGTTTGGAGCCAAAAAGATAGCTCACTTACACTAGGAACTTTCTTGGCCAGAAGGAAGGATTTGAGGTCAAATCAGAATGATATTTTCTGCCCTAGAATGCCACTGAATTAAGATGCTATGCCTCATCTGGGATTCTTCAAGCCCTGGTGTGTCACCCGTTTTCAAATTTGATGATATATTCCTTGGGTTGCTCTCTAATTGTTTTATGATTTTTCATTTTACATCCCTAGCTAAAATAAAGGGCAGGGGCAGCATCTTTAACTCTTGCCATATCCACTATAATATCCAACAGAGTGTTGGCATTCAGTACAATTTTAATACATATTTTGTAAGTTCTCCTAAGTTATATGAATAATTCAGTAACTCTTTTGTTAAAATGGTCCTTTCATTCACTCAACAGCACATGCTGTTTATCCTTTTATTTAGAAAAAAATATGCTCCAAACCTTTAAACCAATAGAGCCCAAAGGGCATTTTATGTCTGGTTCATTCCTGTGCTAAATGGGTTCCTCTCACTTTCCTTCTCACTTTTCACCTCCCACCGCCTCCAACTGGTTATCAAGTTTCATCAATTCTATCCATCACATCTCTCTCTGATCCACTTCTGTCTTCTCTACTTTAATCCTACTGCCCAAATTCAGATCCTCATATAGTTCATCTGGATTGTTCCAAAGGCCTCTGAATTGATTTTGCTTCATCTACTTTATTCCTTGACCAATACATATTTTTTGAGTCCCAACTATGTGGCGAGTGCTTCCCAGGTACTGAGGATAGGGACCAGATTGCTGCTGTGATGGGGCTTTCATTCTGATGTTCAAAGACAGTATACAACAAAACTGATAAATCAACCAGATAATTTCAGGTAGTTTCATGCACTGCAAAGGAAATAAAATAGAATGATGTGATACTGAAGGATGGGGCTAAAGGAAGGTTACTTTTCTAGTAAAGGCATTTTGAGTTTGCAGCATGTAGCTGAGTTCTGGATGATGAGAAGGAGCCAGCTTTCTGATGTGCTGGGCAGAGAGCCATCCAGACCGAAGCAAGGGCATGAGGCAGGAACAGAGAGCAAGGTAGCAAGACAAGAGTGTGCAAAACATGAACGTGGTATGAGCCGAGCATGGAGCAGCAGCCCAGCAGCAGATCATGGGACTCTTTGACAGTTGGAAGGAGTATGGGTTTTATTCTAACAGCAATAGGAAGACATTGGAGAGTTTAAGCAGGGAATAAAATAGAATGATGTGATACTGAAGGATGAATGTATATTACATAATTTACTTTCTACCCAGTCCACTCTGGCTGTCCTGAGGAGATTGGATTGCATTCAAGAAAAGCCTGAATCACACCAGTTAGGAGACTATTGCAATAATCCAGGTAAGAGAAGATGGTGGCTTTTACTATGGTGATAGAAAATGAGATAAATGAAAGGGTTGGATTTAGGATGTATTTTGGATATTGGGAACAAGGCAAAAGGAGAAATAGAGGATGCCACCTAGCTTTGGGTCTTGAATATCTTGATGGCTAATTTTACCATTTACTGAGATGAGCAAGAATGGGGGAGGAATTCATTTCTTTCCACCTCCACAAATAGAAAGAGCAATTTGTCTAAAACTCAAGGCTAGCTATGTATTTTGCTTATTTAATATATTTCAGTGTTTTCAGTCCAATCCAGTATAAAAGCCAAACCTTATTTTATAAGCATGGCATCACCTGTACTCATCCTTACTGTTCAACCTCCTTTCCCATCACTCCCCCACATGGCACCTGGAGCTGCAGCCATAAAGAGCTACCCACATGCCACACTTTCCCACTTTTCCCTATCTGGGCACCCAATGTTCCTACTGCTTAAAATGTCCTTGAACCTCATCCTCTGTGTTGCAAAGCCCTACTTGTCTTTCAAAATGCAGCCTACGTGTCCCCTCTTCTGTGCCACCCTGACCTGCCCTCACGATCCCCAGAGCCAGCCTCAGGTAATGGGCCCAGTGTAGCACACTGACTGGATGGCCTTGGCTGTGAGCTTTGTCATCAGGTGATGGGGTTCCACTCGACTTTGTACCCTGGGTCCACACACAGTAGTTGCTGAATAGTTGTTTCTTAAGGAAACGATCTCTTGAGACGCATTTTACACACCATGTTTTAAAACAGCCTTCAGGCCATCTATGCAGTTCTTCCACCGGTACAGCTGGACAGACAGCTGAGCCAAGGTGTTTGAGTAGCCCGTGGTCTGCAACCTGTCACCTACTCCAAGACTGCCTACACCTGGGCCTAGGTAAGCCTCTCCACAAAGTCACCTTCTGTGGGTAAAAGACGCTTCAGGAACTGCTCCGTAGCTTTTTTGTTTGAATTATTCTCAGCTCTTGTCAGTCCCTTAGGGGCATGGACCCAGAACTGCAAATAAAATCTCAACCTAGACATATACCTGGATTTTAGCAGAATCCCTCTTTGTGTCCAGAATCGCATCATGACCAGGAAGAATGCTCTTTAGAAGTTGCCAGTGAAATAGTGCTGCCTGGTATGGCACTTCGTAGCTCACTGAATGGGCCAACATAACCTGTCCTTCACCTAAGTGACCACAGTACTTTTCTTCCTTCTGGTCAATAGGGTGGGCATCTCTGCTAATTATTTATCTGTTTCTTATATACAGCCCATCACACAAACACGACTGTGTTAGTAAGACTTTTTTTCACCCCTCTAGCTAAACTTCATGGATGTAAAGAAACAAGGAAGATATTTTTATATTGGAAAGAAATGTCCACCAGAATTATCATTTTATGGACCCAAGACCCTGAGACTAGCCACTGTACTTTACATGTTTTCTTAAGGAGGAAGTCACTTTGCAAGTGCCAAAGTCATAAAACTTAACACTGACCCCTCCCTATATTTTATACTGTACGGCCTGTGCTGTCCTTGTCTAAATATGCTGCCAGTAGTTTTATATCCTAATAACTTGATTTTTAATTAGTGAGAAACCGAGGAAGTACTAGTTAAATGTCTCCTAAAGCATTGCAGATGACTCTAAATGCCTTATGATATAAATACCTTTAGTAAAATGAAAACACAGTAGCTTTGCATATATTTATATGTTTTGCCCTTTAAGTTTTGAGTTTAAAGGCTGGAAGCAGAGATAGTGGTAAATGGAAAGCATCTTCTTCCAAAGATCTATGCATTAAATTAGTTTGAGTCAACTCAACGCACATTTACCAGGCACCTGCACTGTGCCAGGGCACGTGCAGGGCACAGTGGAGAATGTTGAGACAGGTAATGCGAAGGGCCTGCTGCCAAGGAGCCTCTCAAAACAATGTATTTCCCAAGGAAAACCTTCTCTGTTCCTTTGGGACATCTCAAAAGATAGGTCAGGTCAAGAAAGATCCATCACTACTGGGCTCCTAAGCATTTCTTTGGAAATTGCTACATCTATGATTTCAAAAATTATCTGGATGCAATTTATTTTTTTTTAGCAAATACTAAGTGGAAATGATACAACTCTACTGATTGCAAATCATTTCTGGAAGGTAAATATTCATTTCCCTTATGAACTTAAGGTGCTTTTTAAAAAGTAAAATATTAAAATTTCAAAAGTAAAATAGTTTAAAGTATATAAAATGGGTAAAGGTTAAATTGTCTGAATAATTTAAAGAATTTATTCTGTGACATTTTAGCTCTGGACTAGAATAACATTTCTGGCTCATTTTAGCTCTGGACTAGAATAAAATTCCTCACCAAGCATGATCAAAAATCTCCCTTTTATGAGGGAAACAGGGTTATATGAACTTGCTACTTAGCTCTTTGTAACAGGGTTGATCTTCAAGATGAGAAAAGTGGGGTATTTCTTGAGTCTATATAAGCACTTTACTCATTCAACCGTTGGTTCATCCAGCCAGCCAGTCACCCACGAGGACAATGAACACAGATTTGTTGGGCAATTTCTGTTTCAGGCTGTGTCCTGTGTTTTTTGCTGCAGTATTTCAAATGTGATTCTTTCATTGGGCAGCACTATTTTCTACTTTCCCCCTTCACTTATGGAATAGGGTTTCTCACCAGCATCAGCCTCTCATCTGCATTGTGGAGCACTTCCTTTCTCTCCTTGAAGAGGTATGAACGTCCTCCAGACCGATTTACTACCTGCCCCCACCCCAGCTGTTGCCCAGCCTGGCTATTGGTCATGGTAGAGCAATCCTGTAGGAAGTTGGTGGCCCTGAGTTGCCCTGAGTTGAATGGGGAAGCTTTCTACGAGGCAGCTGATGGAGGAGGCAGATGGCTCAATGAGCACTGAAAAAGACACCAGGCCCACACTTCTGCCCACTTCTCACTGTCACCGCTCCTCTGCCATGCTGGACAGGTTCCACTTGCCCTCTGCTCTGTCAGTGTTCTCCATACTCTTCCCTTACCCCCTCACGTCCAGGAACTTTAAGCTCTTGTTGTTACTACCTGGGAGTACTGAATTATCCATTGTTGATTTCCTTGAACCTGTTCACACCGTGGTAACTTGTTCACAACTTGTAGAAACCCTTTATTAAAATCTCCTAAAAGTGACCATATTGAAGGTGACATTTATATCCTGCTGTGACCCTGGCTGATACCCCTATCCTCCCACATACCTCTTTCATTGTCTCTAAAGTTTCTCTTAGCTTCTTTTCATATTTATCATGTATTGTAGAAATAATAAGAATAGACAATATTGAGCCAGGAATGGATTGTCCTGGTGTCCAAAGCCTTGCAGGGAAAGTCCATTCTGCCTGAACAAGCCTCTATTCTAATCTTAACAGGACTGAACATTTTTAAAGATGTGTGTGGCACTGATGAAAAGAGCTCCAGAACAAAGAAAGCCAAAGGGTGAGAAAGGAGACTTTGTGGAGATAGTATTTGAATGAAATGAGGAAAAAGAAAGTGAATGATTGTGTGGGCAACCAAAGAGAAGTATTTTTAAAGTCATGGAAAAGTGTGAGGGGAACAGAGATATTAATAAATTAGGTATGCTGTTGCTAATCTGGCCACTAATCTGGCCACAAACGGTGTTTGGGTTTTCGTTTGTTTGTTGATTTTTGTTTTTCTCAATCCTTTCAGCTGTGTTTTATAACAGGTTCCCTAAAATTGACGCATCGTTTAAATCCTAGAATAAATCCTTTTACTATTCCTGCCTTGCTCTTTTATTTAGTACTTTTATATCTATTCTAAGTAAAATGATTTCATAGTTTTAATTTTTATGCTATCATTTTTGGATTTGTGATCAGAGTTATGCTGTTTGAAAAATGAATAAAGAAGCCTTTTATTCATTTTTATTCTTTTTTTTTCAAACAGCTCAGTTGAATTTGCTGATGAAAGCATTTTGCCTTGACAAATATTTTGATAATCACTGATAAATTTAAAAATTTCTTCTATAGTAACTGATATATTTAAATTTTCTATTACTTTGGCAAATTTAATTTTATTTGAATTGAGATTTTAAAATGTGTTTCTTTGGAGCTAGATATGGAAGGAAGTATTTTTCCAAAATCATCATCATCATTATCATCACAGTAATAAAACTATTTGCCAGACAGCATGCTAAGTGCATCACATTCTTTAATCATTGTAACAGCCCTAGGAGGTTGATGTTGTCGTTTCTCTATTTTCATTTGGAAAACTGAGGCATATATTATATGGCTAATTTTTTTCTCCTTTGACATATTGACATATGAAAGATTACAGCAGATACCCTAATACTGAAACAGTTTTGCTTAATGGCAGCATTAAGTTTAAACCCAGGCTAACTTCAGAACCAACCTCGTAACACCCAACAAATGTGTGTTTGTATTTGTTGTTGTTGTTGTTGTTGTTTAACTATATTGGTCTTGCCTGAGGTTTGTCTGTTTTATAGATAGAATAAAGCCAAATAGTGGTTCTCTACCTTTTCCAAATTTTTGTTTTTTTAAATTCATCATTTTTTTGTTTTTATCCTCATACTTAGATTTACTTTTGCTATCTTTTTAATTTCTTGAATGTAATGTTAGGCCCTTTATTTTCATTCTTTCTTATTTAATGATATAGCACTTAGAATTCTGAAATTTGCTCCAAATAAAACTTGTAAGAAATCTCATACATCGATTAATTGGGTTGAACCATATGAAATTACCATCAATAGCTGTCAATTTTGACATACAGAAATAATCATTTCATATGATTCAAACAATTGCAAAGTGCTATTGTCATAATTGCTTTCTTAATATTCTATAATTATAGCTTTCCTGTTTCAAAGGTTTTTTTGGATAGGGGATTTTAATTTCTTAATGGCTTGATTTTTACTCATTTCTTTTTCAAATTAAGATTTAAAAAAATATTTTCTAAAACATAGCCCTGATGTTTTTTTCTGTATTCAAAATTTTCCTATAGCTTTCCTAGGTGTGACATTCATTGCTACCACACCACTTCCCCACGTACTGCTCAGCCTTACCTCAATATAGCTTCATCAGCCAGCCAGACTGAATCGTCCTTCCCTTGCCCACCTCCTGACTTTGCTCCCATTTTCCCTTCATATGAAATGCTCTTTACCCTCAGCTCCATGAAAATTTTCCCTGTGCTTTAAGAAACAGAGCAGATACCTTCTTCAAGAAGGTTTTCTTGATTTCTTCAATTCTAACCTTCACTACCTTTCTGATATTAGTTAAATTACTATCACTGCATTCCAGTTTACTCATTTGTAAAATGGGTATAATAGTCACTTTATAATTGTTGTGGGGGTAAGTGATATAACATATGTAAGTCAACAGGAAAGTTCCTGGCATATATAAGGTCAATTAAAATATTTTTTTCTCCGTACTACCCAGTGACGCCATCAAACCACAGTCAGGGTTCCTTTCTGTCCTCCTGCCAAACCACTTCAAAGACTAGTTTACACTCAGGGATCTCATTTCCTCAACATCATCTCATCTTCAGTCTACTGTATTTGATTTCATGTCCCTTATCTTCTACAGATGAACTAGTTGCCAAACATTTGTTTTCTTTTTCTTGTCTCATTTGCTCCCATGAACCATGTCCTCCCTTTCCCTTCCCCTTTGGCTTCCAAGCACCATGTTCCACTGGTTCTCCTCCTCCTCCTCCTCCTCACGTGCTTCTATTGACAACTATTCTTTTACCTAGTTACTGAATACTACTCCTTCTCAAGGTTCCACTTCCAACTCTTTTTCCTTTATAGCCTAAACTTTCTTCAGTAAAAGTAAAATTTTCAGGAATCTATGTATATTACTAGGTTGAGCATTTCCTGAGCCTCAGACCCATTTTCCAAACTGCTTCAAATTCACTGCAATAATATCACAGTTAGGACCACAGTTTGGGGCAAGAGAGACCTTGGGGGGATATTACTACTGACCTTACAGGATTATTATCTGGTTAAATGAGATATTATATGTAACAGACATCACCTAGTTCTTAGTCTTTCTTTTTCTCTCTCTCTTTCTCTTCCCCTACCCCTCACTTTCCATTTCTTTTACCATGTACTGATAATCTTCCCTACGTGCAAAATGAG
>PVKH010025931.1:0-13319 GCA_004027955.1 Chaetophractus vellerosus | reverse complement strand
ATCCTGGACTCAGATGGTCTTGAAGAGCAGCTCTGTGTAGATCACATCTCAGAATCTGTCCCAACTCCAAGAAAGAGAACTGAGCTTTCACATGCCTATACCCACCAGTCATTGGTTAAAGGTAACCCCAGGTGGATATAAGCTTCCAGTCCCTTTTGGCAGATGGCTTCAGTAGCACAAGGACACTGTTCTGTTGCAGAGCATCACAAGTACAGGCCAGTAGGCATGAAGCACACACAGCAGCCAGGGAAGGGGAGCAGAGGCAAGCTCTATACCTCGCTGGGTTTCTTCCGGTGTCTGTCCAATAGACCAGAGAGCAGGTCACAGTGCCTGAGAGAGCACTAGTGCAATGGTACATGGAAGCCCGGAGGGAAGCTGGTTTCTGGTCTCTGGGATCTTTCATTACTAGGCAGCATTGTCATCTATCGGTTTAGGAGACTGCCATTTCTGCATATAATGTCAGAAAAGAAGAAATTATTTAGTCTTAGAAACTGGTGGAAAGGTATTTTAGCTCAACTGTCTTCCTTCAAAAATATCTTTTCAATCAGCTCCAGAATGTGATTCACCTACTTTATGCAGTTTTCTCTATTGTAAATGAACAATTTAGGTCTGCTTGCCTATGTGCACACTGACTGTCCCCTGGGGGAATTGGGTAAAGAGAGGGAAAGTGAGCTTAGGAGAATGGATTCCTCTGCTTTCCATCTACAGTTCTCATAATCCTTTCACTGAGCATTCATTTTTTCATATTAGTACCAGGACCAGTGTTTAGAGCAGGAAATGCAAAAATGAGTAAGACATAATCCTTGGCATAGGGGACCTTGTTGGAGAAAATAGACATTTCAACAAATAATTACCACAGGGTTTCCTCATCTGTGATGTGGGAATATTAGTTACCGACTTTCTTACTCTATTATTTATTTACTTCTGTATAACATATTACCTGCAAACTCCCTTTTGTAGTTTCTGTGGGTCAGGAATTCAGACAGAGCATAGTCGGGATGGTTTGTCTCTGTTCCATGTAGTTTCTAGGGCTTCAGATGGAAGACAAAGAGCCTGGGAGGCTAATATCATCTGAAGGCTCATTTGTGCACATGCCTGGCAGGATGTAGTTGCTTGCTGGGGATTTTGCTGGGGCTTTCAGCCAGAACACTCAAACGGCCTGGGCTTCCTCACATCCTAGTGGCTGGGTTCTAAGAGTGAGCATCCCAGGTTTTCCTCTGTATTCTACTTTTCAAAATGCATTCATACATTTATTCCAAAAATATCCCGTCTTTCATTATCTTTATGCAGAATTTGTGACTCCCAATTGCTTCTCGGCCTTTTGGCTAAGATCAAGTGTAGAATTTGTCACCCTCTTTTGTGTTCCCATAACATCGAGCAACACCATTCTTGTAAGGCATACACCATTTCATTGTTAATTGCAAAAGATTCTGTCTGTTTTCCTCCTCCAGTTGTGAATGGCTCTGGAGGAGGACATATTTTGTACTCACATTTCTTTAGTGTCTACGACTGACCTTGTGCATGTTAGATATATACCTACTGAACAAATAACTTGAATATATAAACAACTGCACCCTGGTCTGGCATGGCATCGACTTCTCCCTCCATAACCCAGCCTTCCTTCTAGAATGTGCTCACCGTCCTTGTTCTGTTTATCTACTGCTGAATAACGGAACACAACGAAACTCAGTGGCTTGGAACAACACAATAATTCATTTATTTCTCGCATGGCTCTAGAGATTGACTGAGCTCAGCCTGGTGATTCTTAATCACTCAGTTTAATTCAGTTAGCAATAGATGGTGGCTAGAGCTGCAGTCACCACAAAGCCTGCTTCACTCTCATACATGAGGTTTCAGCTGACAGCTTGCGTAGGCTGTCAGCTGAAACCTCAGCTGGGGCTGATGCTGGACACCGGCACAGATTTCACTGCATTTGTAACACTGGGACTTGGCACTGGATACAAGTTGGCTATTCATTCTTATGCTTTGCTTACTTTTGCCTATAAATGTTTGAGCATGTTGTTCCTCCTATATCTAATACACATTCTCATTTCTCTTCTACCTGTCTAAATCTATTTTCATCCATCCTTTATAGTTAGCTTTCTTGGTCACAACATCTATCAGATACCTTCACTGTCTCTAATTGCCCATGACCTTTCAGTTGATCCTTATTTTCTATTAAAAATATTAATTTTAAGGGGATTGGAATCACATAATGCAGATTTGAATCCTTGCATGCTTTCTTACATGATCAGTCAGGGTCCTCTTGCTGCCAGTTAGAGGTGAGGTGTCTCAGCACCATAGAGTCTCTGAGATACACAATCTCAGAGAATCTCATCAAATGCAGATTTCCCTTTTGTTCATGGGACAGTAACATCCACTTTGCCTTAATTTATAACCAGGACCAATTACACTGGTTTTCCAAGGATTCATCTGGTCTTTGTACGCAGGGGTTAAAAGGTAAAATGCCAGTATTTAGAGTCATGGAGATGGCAGGAATTGATTTTGGGATGAGAAGATTATAAAAATATGGCAATCTTGGAGTTTTATATTGTGTAATGAATAAGGGAGTATTTCCCCCAAATGACACCCATGGTCTTAGGCAAATTAGCTACTATGCTCCTAGTCTCAAGTCCTGATCCATAGAAAATAAAAACCATAGCTGCCACAGATGTATGAGCGACAAAAGACACTATGTGTGGAGACAGGATTGCATACTAGTGAGTTTACTGCAATCACATCAGGTTAGGATTAAGGGGTCCCTCTGCCTTTTACAAGCTACATTCCTTTATGCATATTACCTAACCAGTAAAGAGGAAGGGTTGCACAACAAAGTTGGATGGAATTTTCTTAAAGCTTATATTAGCAGAATAAATGTCCAAGAATAGGTCAGAGAAAGGGTTGGAGGGAAAATGAAAGTAATTGCCTTTTCAGATATCAAGACCACTATCACATTTTTGTGATAGAGCCAATGTGCTGTTGGTAGAAAAACAGACAGCTGGCTGACTACAATAAGATCATAGTATATGTAAAATTGAGAGTTCAATCAAATAAGTGGGAAAGGATGCAGTCTTTTTTGAATGGTGGTGACACAACTAAGTAAAAATAAAATAAAAATAAAAAATACAATCAGATCTCTATTTTACTACATAAAAATATTTCAAATGGAATAAAACTTAAGTGAAGAAAAAAAATCTTGCAAGAAAACCTGGTAAAATTGAACCAAATATGGATACCCTGGAGCCCAAATATTAAAGATAGAGATAAAAAATAAGATTGTTATGAGGTGAAATTGTCACACATGAAGACAATGGACAAAATATAGACCTGGAAAAAATTTTAAAAAATATGTCTCTGATGATAAAAGTATTATATCTATCATGTACAAATAACTCTTACAAAGAGATCCCTTCCCCAGAAAAGATAACCAGAGAAATGGGCAAACTATATGAATAAGGGGATTCTAAATAGGAACCCTTTATGACTAATAAACCTATAGTAAGATTCAAAAATCACTGACTGGTGTGCAGGGAAACGCTGGTTAAAGTAGCAATGATTTATCTCTTAAGACATAGCTGACTACCAAAAAGTGCTAATATATATATTTCTAGTAGGAAAAAGAGTACTCTCATACATTGGTAACGTAAGGAAGAATTAATCCATCCTTTCAGAAAAGCAAACTGACAATATCTATTGAATTTTAAACTGTATACCTGTAATAACTCAGCAATACCACTTATGAGACTACATCACCCTAAAATTAATCTATGGTGTGTAAAAACATATTCATAAGCATTGCTTATAATAGAAACAAACCAAAAATAAAGTGAATGCCTATAAATAGAGGAAAAAGGAACAAAATCACCATAGAATATTATTTAGCCAATAAAATGAATGCATGTGAGCTATACAACTTGGAGTGTAGGGATTTCCACGAGATATCATTGAGTGAGACAAACAAAATAAAAGTAAACTGTATAAAATAAGACTCCATTTTTATAAACAAGATGAACAAAACTTTACATATAAATGTATGAATATGTGTTTATGTACTATATTTCATTGATCTTAAACTCCCATTGATGACAAAATACACCATCTTTTTATAGAGAGAGAAAGAAAAATAGGCCAAAATGAAACTATGGCACAGGACATTTTTAACACTTAGAAATTTAATTTCCATCAAAGAGCATTTTTTAGGTATAAGTAGACATCGCTATTTATCATATATCACTTTTGTGCATACATAAAAAGGAACATGCAAACAAAAGAAATTGGTTAATATTTTATTAAAATGTCTCCATTTGCACAGTAGGAATTATATGAATACCTCTTCAACTTGCAGTCATCAGTATTTGGGTTTCCAGAGTATGTCTTACTCTGCAATCAAGGTCATTGGCGTTTCCTAATCAAGGACTCCAGCATTGTCTCCAGGCTTTTCTTCTAGCCTTGACTCCTACCCTTTAGATACTGCAATAGACAATGGCAATTCTGTCACCACAGTGGTGTTCCACAGCAATTTGAAGAAGTCTCCTGATTTAAGAAGTATTAAAATGTGACAGAGATGCATCTTAGAATTGATGAAATATGTGTATGTAGGTGTATATAATCATATTATTGTGGAGAAAATTATGGTAGATTACACATTAGGTTGTTAACATGAGGTATCTGCGGGCTGGCATGTGATATGGATAGAGAGGATTAGGAGAAGAGGGGGAAGCCAAGTCAGAAAGGGAAAATATATTTTACTAAAAATACATATTATGTAAGCTATGATCACATTTTGCATTACTATAAGATTGCATTTTTATATTCATAGATAAAATTTTTTTTAAAAATTTAATGCAATGAAAGAGGTTTGCTGAAGGACCTGATGTTTATATTGTGCCTTCTATGTGTCCTAATAATTGCTGGAGCTCAGAAAATATCTGTGAGGATTAAATGAAAAATCATATGAGGAAGTTATTGTAGTTACTAAAATTAAAGTGTATGACAAGTAAGCATCTTCCAGTAAAGATTATTTCCTTTTTAGTTTTCTTTTCTTTCCTAAACACTTTTCCATTCCCACCCCAGTTCCCAGCAGAGTGCTAGAACATTGCTGATATTTAATAATACTCATTGATTGAATGATCAATAAAATGAACTGGTCTGGAATAAAATTTCCTATAGTGAATTTTACAGAATGCCATTCATTCAAGATATTCTTATGAAAAATGGTTCTATGAGTTTAGCTTGGGGAAAACTAATGCTATGTCTTTCTTTGCAGATTGACATTATTTTGTGAAACATTTTGGAAAGGATTTTATTATACTGGTCATTTCCAAAACACTTGATGAAAGAAACTCTGTGTATTATGTATAAATCTTATTATCCTCCTCCAGAATTTGTGTTCTATGGAGCAGAGAGAAATTGGTTTAGAGAAAATGGTTTAGATTCCTAACAAGAACGGGAAAGGTGTGGCCACATCATTTCACATATCTCTAGTGCAGGGTTTTGTTTCCCTTGATATTTTAGGGCCATGACTTAGAAGGCCTTGATGCCCATTCTGAGAAAGCAGTTTTTTTCTACTATGGCTCATCTCAACATATGGAACATGGTAATTGAAGGAAATGAAAGCAATGATGTCATTAATAGGGAATTTGGGTATTTGATAATTTATGAATAGGCTATGAAACCCTAACATTAATTTCTGTTTCAGTTTTGCAATTTTTAACAAGGCTTAGGGAATCATTTGATGACCCTTGAGAGGACAATTTGCATTTGAGACCCTGAATGAAATAGTGAAACAGGATCTTTTCTGTTTTTTGAAGATTTGACTTTTTAAAAGCCAGTCAAGCTCTATTGGCAAGGATGGATGTATAAGCAACCTTTTGTGATGAAGGAAAGAGAAAGAAAATTTTCTGGGGAGAGGTGAAATTGGAAAATTTCTGCAGAAGGGTCTTTATTGGTCCAGAGTTTTCTTTCCCTCTGGAAGCAAAGAAAGCTCTTCCCTAAAAAAGGGAGAAGTCACTTTTCTGATTTGGAATTGAGACTAGAATGTGATGGCTGTGTCTGACATAGTTCCTAGTGAGCCTTAAATGATGACTCAGTGAAGGATCAAAATGGGAACTGGAACATTGAGTAGATTTCCGTGAACTTCATATCAAATGTCTGAAGTGATTCTTCCTCAGTGGCCCAGAAGGTAGCAAACAAATCCAAAGAAACCAACTTTGAGTAGCAACATAATGTGAATCAATTACAGTCTAGGAATCTCCCAGAAGTAGAAGCAATGTTTTGCATAGAACTTTGTTTAGGTGGTTGGTTTTTCAACAATAGAGGTGGGAGTTCCACTCTCCTTTAAAAGAGAGTTATCAGAGTTCCCGCTATTCTAGATGAGGTTTTGAGCATTTTATTCATCAGTGTTTAGCAATAAAGGAGGTGAGACCATACTTGTACTTCATCTGTAGTGGAGTAGTTCATAATTAGAGGTATAGCTTCCATACCTGAGTATAGACTGAAATAAGCTGGGGAAATGGTTTAAAATATAGATCCCCAGGTTTTGTTTTGTTTTGTTTTGTTTTGTTCTGTTTTGTTTTTCCAGGAGATGCTGATTCAGTAGGGTGTGTAATCTATATTTTTAGCAAGTTTCCCAGGTGATGTTGTCATAGAAGGCTAGAGGACTGAAATTTAGAAAATAACTCTGGATCATTCATCATTTGAAATGGGAGTATAAATGGAACATGTTCTTTCCTTATAGTTATTTTTGTCAGCTTAATGGCGATAAGACTAAGTATTGTTCTGAAAGTTTAAGTCAAGTCTTGTGGTTCTGGAAAGCTCCACTCACTCTTAGGTTTAATGAGTGATTATCATTAACATATTTCATGTTAGAACATACTTAAAGTTAAAATCACCATCAGTTTTCTAGAGATTATAAAACTATGAAACTAGTCTAAGATGACAAACAATTAAGAAGGAACTAGTAAAGTAATTAGTTCTGTATTATCAATATGCCTGGCTTGGGAGGCAGCCCAGTTCAGTGCAAAGACCTGAGTTCACATTCTGACTACTACATTCCTACCTATATGACCTTGAACAAGTCACTTCACCTCTCTGCAAGTTGTGTTGCATTTTTGTAAATGGAGATGATAAGGCCTACCTGGAGAAGCTGTAGCGAGGACTTCATGAAAGTAAATGATGCTGTAAGTTCCAAGAAAGCAGCAATTGCATCACTCTTTCTTGTTTACTATTAGCTTCCAGCACCTAATACCATGCTGGGCAGAAAATTGGGGCTGAAAAACTTGAAATTTTATTAACATTATCTTTATGTTTAGAGACAAGATATTGTATTCTCAGCTATCAAAACAGCACCATTCCACTCAGTAATTAATTGCTTTCCTCTTCTCTGGTTTTAATGTACCATAGGATTTCTATTCAATTCTATGTGTGCTCTGCTAACCACGCACCCATTCATTCATGGAGCTTTAAACACAGCCAAGTAAATGTTCAGCTGTGAACCCCCGTAACAATAAGGAGAATCCTGTCATTCATTTTCTCAGCTCAGCATGAGCATTTACCGCATAAGTGTCAAAAGGGAGTTGAAATTAAAATTGCCAAAATAAACTCCATGCATTGCCTCTTCCTGTCCTTCCCATTCCCTATGTATTCATCCCTCTATTAAAAAATATTTATATATATATATGAATAAAAAAATACTTCAAGGTATTACCAAGATTTATCAAGTGAGATCAGAAACTGAAGGGAAAAAAAAAGGACCGCTTTCCTTTCCTTTCCTCTGCCTTGGAAATTGACACAATAGTAGGATAAAAACATTGGGGAGATCTCAGGTCGTGGAGTGGAGATAGTTTTTAAATAGATATCTACATCTGTATCTGTGTGTTTATCTATGTCTAAGTGTATATGTATATCTGTATCTATATCTATATCTATTTCAGATGAGAGGTTAAAATAGTCTTGAATAATAATACTAAGAAGAGGGAGATCTAAAACAAATTCTTAATATTGATATTTAGGGCTATTTTAAGCCCTGAAAAAATCTATGTGAATCAGTATTTGTGTGTGTATAAGCTGAATAGTAATACTTAAATATAAGATTTCCATAGAGTCTTTCATCTTTAGTTAGGTTAGAGGCTTATGAGTTCTCATTTTCCCCTTTTCCTACAACCACTGGTAAATAATTAATACTCTGAAACCAAAAATTTTAAAATGTAGGGAAATTGGCTATTTAAGGAAAGTGAATGTCTTTTTTTATGTGAACCTCAAGAAAATTATTCAACCTGGACCAGCAGAAGCACAGAAATGTATGAAGAGTGGTTGTCAGTTTATTTTAAATTCCAAAAGGGTCACTTTCTGCTTGTACTGGCCAAATGAAATGGTCTCTCTCTCTGTCTCTCTTTGCCTTTCTATTTCTCCAAATTTCTCACCACAACCCCCATCACTCTCTTTCTCTCTCTCGCTCTCTGTCTTCCCATCTCTCTCACACACACTCCATATTGAGCATCTGGCATGTAGAGCATTTCTTTCCCACATATTTATCTCCCTTGGTTTAGTGTTTGACAAATATTTGAGACTAAAATATCTGCTTATTTTAAATGAACTGTGTTAATATTCAAATAACAGAGATAACAGAATTTCATGTAAATACAAATAGATGAGACAAAAAAAAAAGTCCTAAAGAGATTAGGTCATTAAATGATTTCCTCCAAATGACAAAATTTAAAAAAAATTTAAGTACAGGTTGGAATAATCTTTACCTACAATTTATTGGAAAGGAGGAGATAGTAATTATCTCGTTCCCCTCTCTACCTTTCATCTAGGGACAATGCAGAGGTACAAGGAGAAGGAATTGTACTGGCCCCAGTGTGACAGACGGATGTGGGAATCTCCATGAGATTTTTTAAAAAGTTTTCATTTATTTGCTTTTGGTTTTTAAAAATAATATAATAGCCAGTAGAGAATTCCGTTTGCCACCTAAAACCTGGGGAAGTATTCTATATATTTTACTAGATATAAACCTAAGGTAAAATTAAGTAAACCTAAGGTTTTCAGTAGCGTTATAAAAGACATCTTATTTTGAAAACATTATCACCTTTCTGAACAATTGGATAGTCTACTAATTCAAAATAAATACAGCCTATATTTTGTTACACTTTCTTTCTCTAAATGTTTAACACAAATTCATAGAAAATATATACCTGCTAATGGCACAATTATATATAGATATCATAATAACTAACAGTGATTGTTTATATTGTGCCAGAAACTGTGCAAAGGCTTTATGTTAGTTAATTCTCAATGACCCTATGGAGTAGTGTATTAATCAGCAAAAGGGGTGCTGAGGCAAAGTACCAGAACTCTGTTGGCTTTTATAAAGGGTATTTATCTGGGGTAGAAGCTTATAGTCACAAGGGCCTAAAAAGTCCAACTCAACGTACCTTAAGAGGTACTTCTCACCCAAAGTCTGTTGCCATATGGTGGGTGACATCTGCGAGGGTGTAGCCTTCCTCCTTCCTCTTAAGGCTCCATGGTCCCAGCTTCTTCCATTCTCAGCTGTAGGCTGGCATAAGGCTCATCTTTCTCCCTGGGACTCATTTCTTTCCAGGCTCAGCTGTTCTGTTCTCTTCACAAGGTCAGTTGTAGACTATCAGGCTCATCTCTCTTCCCAGGGCCGCAGGATCCTTTGTGCATCTACTTCTGTGTGGCAGTCTGTTTTATCAGCCCAACAAGGGGCTAGGACTCAACGCTGAGTTGCACCCTAATGACTTGGTTGAATCAAAGCCCAAATCTTAACATAATTTAATCAGACATCTCAGCTGAATCTAATAAAATCAAAGGAGTATCACACCCAGAGGAAAAGATCAGTTTACAAACATGATCAATTATATATTTTTGGAAGTCAGAAATAATATCAAACTGCCACAAGTAGTTACTATTATTAATTCTATTTTGGTCAAGAAGCTGTTGGAGGGCCCGGCTAGATAGCTCAGTGGATAAAGAGCACGCTGGGGTACCACATGGGAGGCCCGGGTTCGGGTCCCGGGGACCTCTCCAAGTGGGCAGACGGCCTTGAGAAGGGCAAGCCGCCGTGGGCGGGGCAGGGCCGCCATGGGCAAGGCAAAAAGCCGCCACGGGCAGGGCGGAACCCCCACAGGCATGGCAAAGTCACCCGTGAAAAGCGGAGCTGCTGCCTGTGAACTGCGGAAGCTGGCAGCCCGCAAAAACATGGAGGACTGCTGCCCACAAAACATGGAGCGGAGCCATCCGTGAAAACGGAATGGAGCCACCCACGAACGGAACGAACCGCCGCCACGGAGGGCCGACTCGGCGCGTCACCGCAAAGACTGGGGGAGACAAGAAGCAGACATAGAAAAACACAGAAGAATGGACACAGCAAGAGCAAGCAAAAGGGGGGGGATATGTAATAAATGAAGAAAAAAAAAAAGAAGCTGCTGGAGTTCAGAGTGGCTAAGTAAACTATCCAAGTTCCACTGAATGATGGAAAAAGACTGAACTGGTCATCTGAAGTTTAACCCTCTAGATCTATGTAGAAGCTGTTGGGTGGCCATGTGAGGCGACACTCCCTGGCATATAGAGGAAAGAGCTTGAGCTTTGGAGCCAGATAGAAGTGGGTTCGAGGCTGGAGTATAATGCTTACTATGTGCAGAATATTGGGGAACTCTCTTAGACAAATTGATCCCTAACTTCCCCAACTGGAAAATGGGGATAATGATACCTCACAGGTTTGTTGGGCAGGTAAAATGAGCTAATACAGGCATTTTATTGACTATTTTCCTGACACATAATAGTAAGTTTTTTTTCTTAATTTTTAATCAATTTTTTTTTAGGATACATTGATTACATAAATGTTACACAGAAATTTTAGGAGTACCCATATACCCCTCCTCCCACACCTCCCACAACCTCCCACATATACATCCTTCATCAGTGTGGCACATCACCTGTAATAGATATACACATTTTGGGGTTTTGTCACCAAGCATGGACCACAGTTCAGACTGTAGACCACCCTCTCTCCCACACAGTTCTGCATGATACATGATGATATAAAATGGCCTATATCCTCCACTGCAACGTCACCCAGGACAATTCCCAAGTACCAAAAAAGCCCCCGTATTACAACTGCCCTTCCTTCTTCCTGCCCCCAAAGCGTCCAGTGGCCCTTGGCTCCACATAATTTTGTAATTTCTTCCATTGCGTGAAGCACAAGTCTATAACAGGACACCAACAAGTCCATTCTAGTCCATGGCTTTCCCCCCAATCCCGAGGAGTCTAGGATGGTGATGTCCCCTCCACCACCAAGTGAAAAGGGGCTTATATCCCAAGGATACAATGGAAGAGATTATCCTGCCTGCAGCTGCAGACTCTCTCCATTCGCCAGGGTAGCTGTCGCCCATCATCCTCTCCCCACTAGGTGTCCTGGGTGAGTCCATTCAGTTGTAGAGTAGGAGTTGCAGGTCTACCGAGCTTCTGGACCCAGCTAGCACATAGACAGTCAGTAGTCTCTGGTCTCTGGAAGTACACCTAAAACTCTGGCATCACATATAGGTTTGAATAGAAGAGACAGATGGACCATGTGCAGCGAAGACATATTTCGGTCAGACTCTATCACTCTCAGGAGCAAGGATTCCAAGTTAGGGCCCACTGGTAAGGCACCAAACTCTGGGGCTATCTGCCCTGATATAGGACCTGGATTTCTCCAAAGCCCTCAGGAGGCCCTCTGTTTGGGGTGATATCCATTTTGGAAGCCTAGGAGGTCCTACTGGGATCTGCATATGTGTTACCTCTGGGTTGACCTCCCGACTCACTTTGAAGTCTCTTAGCCCTATGAGGTCATTTGTCTTTACCATTTCCCCCTTTTATTCAGAGTCTTTTTCCAGTTGTACTGCCCATTGGCATTTGTTAGTAATCCCTTGTTGTCAGGGAGGATCATACCTGGGAGTCATGTCCCACGCTGGGGCATATGCATTCATATGCTGAGTTTGGCTTAGAGAGAGGCCACATTTGAGCAACAAGGTGGTTCTCAAGAGGCAACTCTTAGGCACCCCATTACACTAGGCTGTTTCAATTTCAAGAGCAAAGACTCATAAGGCTAGTCATCAATTACAAGGGCCCATCAATGGATCATCCTCCTTTGCCAGACACTGCCCCTGCATTTGGGGGCTGTTGCTACTCTCCTGGAAAATATGGCAGAGCTCTCCAAGATGGGAATCCAGTGTTCTCCCATTTATTGAGTAATTCTTCACCCCCTGACCATTCCCCATGAACATTTGAACAATTATGCATACCTTTTATGTATGTTCAGGTGGACTTCCTCCCATGCTCCCCCAACCCTGAAATCCCACACCAATGATCCTCTCCCATCCCTGTTGTGACCCTTCTGTAATCCATAGCCTCTTCATAGGTGAAACCATAACAATAGCCAATTGCCATGAATAGGAAAATGAAATAATAATGATATTTAAATGTAAGTTAAAATATATGAGAACTTAAAAAATTAAAAATTAAAAATTTAAAAAAATAGAAAAAAGAAAATAAGATATTATTAAAGGATTGGGTTATTAAAAATGTGAAATAATAATATATATATATATATAATTTTTTTTCCATTTTGCCTTGGAGCAATATCTGGTGTCCAGTCTGTTTCATGGCACCTTCCTCTTCTCACTCCCAAGCATCCACCATTTTTCATTTAATTTTCAAAGTAGTTTTAGGTCACAACAGAGTCACACACAGAATACAAGACAGTCTCATATACTCAACCACCTCCTCCATCCCCCCCATACCAAAACTTTTTTGTATGTGGATGACAGCATCAACATAACTGACATACAGATAGCGAAACATTGTTCCCAAACATTGTCATTGGTCCACATCAAGGTCCACATTTTAGATTGTACACTTTTATAAGTTTTGATGACATTCACCCTGTCCCATGTCCACCAGCTCAAGGCAATAAAACACTTCAACCAGCCACCAAATGCCCCCCTCGTTCAATCCACCCCATCCTTACCCCTCCCCAGGGCCCAAAACGCCCCCCCCCCGGCTTGACTCCCTTACGACAGGATTCACAAATACACGCAACAGAGTGTTCTGGCTCACCGGTTCATCCCCCACCAGGAACCATCCCTGCTCCCAAGAGTCGCCCCCCTGTTTCTGAGTGAATCAGACCTCGAAAAATAGGGAGTCCACCTCCCTCTGTGCCACCACGCGGGATCTCCACCCACCGACCCAACACACCACGACAGGATGAACAATCACACACCCTCCCGAGGCCCACCCCAGATATACCCCCTAAATGCCCC
>PVKH010025930.1:0-13281 GCA_004027955.1 Chaetophractus vellerosus | reverse complement strand
CGTATAACTCAACAATTAAAAAAAAAAACAAAACGACCTGAATAAAAAACAGGCAAAAGACCTGAATAGACATTTTCCTATAAAGGAGAAATACAAATGGTGAAAAAATAAATGAAAAAATGCTCAGCATCACTGGCTATTAGGGAAATGCAAATCAATGCTACAAAGGGATATCATTTCACACCTATTAGAATGTCCACTAATAACAAAACAGAAAACTATAAGAGAGAATGTGGAGAGATAGGAACGCTTATTCACTGCTGGTAGTAACGTAGAATGGTACTATGGAAGTCTGTTTGGCGGTTCCTTTAGAAGTTAGATATAGATCTACCATGTGACCCAGCAATACTGCTACTAGGTATATACCCAGAAGAACTGAGAGCAGTCACATGAACAGACATCTGCACACCGATGTTCACAGCAACATTATTCACAATTCCAAAAGACGGAAATTACCCAGGTGTCCACCAACCAATGAATGAATAAACAAACTGTGGTGTATACACACCACAGAATTTTATTCAGTTGTAAGAAGAAATGAAGTCATGAAGCATATGACAATGTAGATGAACCTGGAGGACATTATCTTGAGTGAAGCAAGCCAGGCACAAAAGGACAAATATTGTATAAATTCACTATTATGAACTAAATATAATGAGCAAACTCATGGAGTTAATAGCTAGAATATAAGTTACCAGAGAAAAGAATGTGGTTAGAGAATGGAAATCTGAGCTTTAATCTGTGCAGAATTGGTAAAAAGTTGTTTGTAAATGTTTGGAAAGAACAGAAAGAGTGAAAGCACATCATAGGATCTGTAATTAGCAGTGCTAACATATGGGTAAAATAGCGGTTTTTTGTTGTTTTTCTTTTTTTGTTTCGGAGTAATGAAAATACTCTAATATTGACTGAAGTGATGAATGTGCAACTCGGTGATTTTACCAAATGCCACTGATTGTACACTTTCGGTTTATGAAAAAAAAATAATAATAGGGTGGTTTGCAGAAAAATACACCAAATGTAAGATATGGACTATAGTTAGTAGTAATACTTTGACAATGATCTTTCATAATTTGTTATAAATATTTCACAGTAATGCAAGATGTTTGTGGAGTGGTGATGTATGGAAGCCCTGTATGATATTATGCACGTTTGTTTTGTAAGTTCACAACATTCACTATACACTTATTGTCTATGTATGTTCATTTATGAACGATATGCTTCAATAAAGTGTTTTTAAAATGAAAAGAAAAAGAAAAGAATATCTCCAGTGAGGATAATGATATGGGTAAATATAAATGCCAGTGTTGTTTTTGTTTTGTGATTTTACGTTTTGCTTCCTACAGGATCTAAAAGGCAAATGTATAAAATGCAATGATAAATCAGTGGGTTTGGACTCAAAATATACAGATGTATAATTTGTGCCAAGGTTACATAAAGGTGGGGAGAAGGGGTATAGGAACATATTTTATGTTCACTATTGACGTTAAGCTGCTGTCAAAGCAAATGAGTTTGTTACAGGTTTAGGATGTTGAATTTAAACCCCATCATAACTACAAAGAATATATCAGCGAATATGCAAGCTCACAGAAACAGAAATTAGAGTACAGGTTTCCAGGGGCAGAGGGTTGAGGGAATGGGGAGTTAATGCATAATGGTTATAGGATTTCTGTTTGAGGAGATGGGAACTTTTTAGTAACGGAAGGTGGTGATGGTAACTTAGTGTTGTGAATGTGAAAAATCACATTGAATGGTATGCTTAGTAGTAGTTCAGATAGGAAGTTGAATATATGGTCCCACGAATTAAAAAAAGAGAAAGGAAACTAAAGAGACAATGACAATTAAAGCAATATATGATCCTGGATGGGATCGAGCAAGGGAGGAGAAAAGGCCAAAGGGACATTATTGGGATATATGAAAAAAGTGAGTTATAGACTGTAAGTTTTCTAACAATGTTAAATTTCTTGAAATTGATATCTATACTTAAGGTGGTTACATAGGTGAATATCCTTGTTCTTTGGAAATATAGGTGGCAGTATTAAGGAGCATGATATATACAACCTACACTCAAGTGTTCAGGAAATAGATTGATAAATAGGTAACAGGCAGATAGAAAGAAGGATAGACAAAATGATACAGCAAAAGTGGGAAAATGTTAATATTGGTGGTTCTGGTTATCAGGGGGATAACTTACTGGAATTCTCTGTATGGAAGGAGTTTGTATTATTTTTGTAACTTTCTGTAAGATTGAAAGTGTTTCAAAAGAGAAAGAAAAAAGAGGGGGGAGAGTCTATATGAAGAAAATCCATTTTAAATGAAATCGATAAATTGCATACATATTTTAAAATTTATATTCACTTTCTTCAGCAAGGGATTTTTCACCATTTTATGAATGAAATGTGTGACCTAGAAAATGTACAGGAACAGTTTCTTCTGGGTTTGATGATTCAAGGATGTTCGTACCATTCAATCAAGAAAAATAGTAATTTTTCTTTCATGGGGGTTGAGATGGGAGAAGAGGGTTTAAAGATTTGTGTTACCGGAATGAAATTCCAAGTTAATTTTGGAAATGTTAATTTTGAGGTGCTTGGAGGATGGTTTAAGAAGAGATTTCTAGCAGACAGTTGAATTTAAGTTTATAGATCAGGTAGATTTGGGAGTAATCAAACATAATGCATATGAAATCACCCAGAGAAGAAACCATTTATATGGGCAAAGAGTACAACTCTGGGGAATGTGATTCAAAGATATAAATCATTTTAAAATTTGAGCGCCTATTTCTTACTGTGCTGGATGTAGGCAACATAAAGATGAACAAGATGCAAAAATATCCCTCAAGCAATTAAGAGTTGAATATATAACCTTTTATGGCCCTTTCTAACTTGACAAGATGATTTTAGTAATCTTTGTCCAATGTTAAGTGCAAAAACTTTTCTGTTTCCATAGTGTCCTAAAGATACAGGGGAAAGAAATGAACTACTTCTACTCTTATTCTGTCTTTAAACACATGCTTACCTGATTCTTCTTAGGGAGGGCTCTGTTTGTGCATTTGGTTTCTTGAGACTTCCTCCTATTAATTTTCTTTTCTTTACATTGCTGTACATCTGTATTAAGTAAGCTGCAAACACTCTCTTCTGCAAAATTCATCAACTGCTATAAAGAAAATTTAAAAGAAAGATACCACAAAGCACAAGCATTTACATTTTAGCTTTTCATTTCCGTTTTTCTTCCCATGTTGCTTCTACCATTTTACATCCCATTTCATCTTAATTCACAAATTCCTTTAGATGTATATTAACCAACGTAAACCCAAATGAGGGAAATGGTAATTATCAATTTCTGACCTCTTAAAACATAAACCCAGAAGCATATATATTAATAAAGGAAAAAAACAACTAAAGAATTAGTGGATTTATTCATTCATCAAATATTTACTGAGCACCTGCAATTTAGCAACTAACTGCTGCTGGGTTTGAGGAAAATCATGAACTGCTAGATTATTTAGGTTTGAATTCTAGGTTTTTCATCTAACTATATTAGGTAGAAAAGAAAACTATGACAGTATAATACATGTTTACCTTTATGATGTTAGAGACAAAAATCCAATTTCATCTAATTTAATAAAAATACACTCAATGGGAGTTATGCTTATACTGAAAACAGTTCAAACCTGGTGTTAAAAAACTCTAAAAGCATCTTATTTTAATGGATTTTTCTTTTAACAGAATTCATTACAATCAACACAGGAAAGTATCACTACTCAGGGTCACACGAAAGGTGGGATGAGGTATTAGTTGTTAAAGACGTTATCAAACCAAGGTTTTACCCATTATCACATGACAATGGAAAGCGAAAAAATATATCGCAAGATTTGAAAACAGATACGTTGTGCCAAATACAAACACTTACGTTTCTTCTTTTAGAGGTACGCGTTATTCTAACAGCTTTACGGGAGGAGATTTTCTCGTGATTATTTGAAGCAAAGGTATCAGTGCCTGATGGTAAATTAGAAGCAAAATTAAGATAGCTAATAAAAAATAAGATGCATTGTTTTAGGTTAAACTGGATTCTCTCTTAAATACCTATCTTTGCTTTGAATATCACATCGACTATACTGAATATCCAGATACTTTCATCACTTTCTATGGTGACTACTTAACCTACTACACTGTTGATCTGACAAGATTAAATCATATTGCAATGAATACATGTATTTTCACTGATGTCCTATTTATTCCAAACTACTTTTTGCACAGTGAAATTGCAATAAACGGGATTAAGATCACCAAGCAAATACTTTATTTTACAAAGTTTAGGAAAATTTTAATTTGATCACTTTAAGCAAAATACTTCAAGCAAAAGGCAGTATAATGTGTTTAAGAGCATAGACTTTGGAACTTGAGAGATAATGGTTCAAATTTTAGCTCTAATTTAACAAGACATGCCTTGGATTCTTAATGAAGTTGGATTTTATCCTATAGTCAGTGAGAAGCACTAAAGGCTTTCAACCATGAGAGAGTCATGAGTATTGGCTCCCACTCTAAGTGTTTCTCCCATGACCTTTGCCAGCTAGCTTCTGGTTTATCAGGAAAACCAAGAGAATTCTTTGTTGTCTTGTCATGATCATAAAATACCCGGAGACCTTGGAAAGTACCTGTACCAAAAATGCCATGCTAATGTTAATAAACAATTTTGGTTATTCAATAAAGACCCTTCACAGCCAACTGTCAAAAGGAGCTTACTGTGGATGCTTAGGAACTGCAAGGGCAAACCCCAATGCTTGAAGTGACTTGAAAAATGGGGTACCCATTTAAAGAAGTTACATGGGGGTGATAAAATGTGGGACTTGGAATAGAAATGTCCCTTAGATAAGAGATTTCTTATAAGTTTTTCCATACTATTTTTTATTTTTAAACCAAGTAGGCATTATTGTAATAAAAATAAAAATTTAAAAAGAAATAAGATTAAGTTTTATATAGACACATGTTGAAATGACATTTATAATTATAAGATAAACTTACTACCTGAAAAATTCTCAGAGGTTGAAGAGTTACTCGGAGGACTAAGAACTGCAAATGACACCTGAAGTGGTTCTATGTTTTCCTAAAGAAACAAAAAGAGTAGAAATTCAACATTCTTAAATTCATTCAATATATAATAACCTTCCCAAAATAGAACTAAGGATTAACTTTGGTAGGAGGAATTATAATAAACAATAAAGATAGAAAATCAATAAAAAGTTTTAGAAAAAGTTGTCAAAGAAAAACAAGGAAAATGAATATAAAAATACATATCCTTTACAACATTTACCAATCTTTTCGGGGCAACCATGTTTACTAACTGTTATCCAACTCAATTAAACTAAAAATCTCAACTGAAAATAGCAGTAATGATCCACTGATAAGTTACTTTTTGGTTTATTTAAGATCCCGTGTCCTACTCCTATAAAGAAAATAAGAAAATCCATTATTATACATACTCTATCATTACAATATCATTTAGGGGAACTTAAGGGTTAAATGGCAATATCAGCCCAGATATCACACCTTCTCTCTCATGTAATTGCCAATGTGATGGTAGCAGTTGGTTTTTCATACCTGCAATTTATCAGGGTGAGGAAATTCCCTTTTATCACCTGTTTGCTAAATTTTCATTAGAAACTGGTGCTAGATTTTGTCAAATACTTTTTGTACATTTACCAAGATGACCATGTATCTTTTTTCTTTGTTAGTCTGTTAATATGACAAATTAATTATACCTATGGTTTTTCAAATGTTAAAGAAACACTGCAGGTGAATATTCTCACTGACCTGACTTTGTGATCATCAGGGTAGGGTAAACATTTGCTATATTAGAAACCATGCATGTGTCCCCAGACCTTGTTTTTCTCCCCAGGTCTGGTTTTTGGAATGCTGGTGATAAACTAAGCCTGATTTATTATATGACCATCCTGTATGGGAAAAGAATTAACTTTGAGTATCTTTGGTCAACCTTAAGAGATATAGCAGGGGGACAGATGTGGCTCAGGTGGTTGGGCATCCATCTACCATACGGAGGGACCTGGGTTTGATCCCCAGGACCTCCTGGTAAAAAGAAAAAAGAAGAAAAACATAAAAGGCGCGTGGGCCACCAGGCGTCTTCAGGCCCTGCAAGCTTCGCAGCAAGATGACGACTTAACAGGAGAGTGACACAAGGGAGACCCAAGATGAGACGCACCAATTCTAACCTAGTAGTGGAATTGTTGGTTCATATGGTAATTCTATACTTAACTTTCTGAGGAACCACCAAAATGTCTTTCACAGAGGCAACACCATTTTATATTTCCACCAGCAATGAATGAGTGATCCTATTCACATCCTCTCTGACACTTGCACTTTTCTGTTTAATAGCAGCCAGACTAAGGGGTGTGAAATGGTAATCTTTATAGTTTCGATTTGCCTTTCTCTGATGGCTGATGATGTTAAGTATTATTTAATAGGCTTTTAATAGGCTTTTTTTTTGGGACCTGGGAATTGTCATGGGTGATGCTGCAATGGAGGATGTAGGCCATTTTGTATCATTATGTATCATGCGGAACTGTATGGGAGAGAGGGTCGTCTACAGTCTGAACTGCGATCTATGCTTGATGGCAAAGCCCCAAAATGTGTATATCTATCACAGGAGTTATGCCACACTGATGAGGGATGTGTATGTGGGGGGTCGTGGGAGATGGGGGGGGTGGCATATGGGTACTCCTGGAATCTCTGTGTAACATTTATGTAATCAATGTATCCTAAAAATATATATAGATATATAAAAAATAAATAAAAAATTAAAAAAAAATAGGCTTTCTGGTATTTGCATATCTTCTTTGGACAATGTCTATTCAAGTCTTTTGCCCATTTTTAAATTGGATTGTCTTTTTTGTTGTTAAGCTGATATTAATCTTTTGGATATTAATTTTTACCAGATATATAGTTTCCAAATATTTTCTCCATTACTGTAGGTTGTTTTACTTTCATGATAAAGTCCTTTGAGGCTCAGAAGTTTTGATGAGGACCCATTTATCTATTTTTTTTCTTTTGCTTCTCGTGCTTGGGTGGAAAGTCTAGATTATTGCCTAACACAAAGTGTTCTAAAGATATGTCCTATGTTTTCTTCTAAGAGTATGATAGTTCTGGCTTATATATATATATCTTTGATCCATTTTAGGTTGAATTTTGTATAAGGTTTGAGATAGGATCCTCCTTTTTAGCAAAATGGAGATCCAGTTTTCCTAGCACCATCTGTTTTAGAATCTATTCTTTCCCAATTGAGAGATCTTTGCCCCCTTGTCAAAAATCAGTTGGCCATAAATGTGAGGGTTGATTTCTTATTCTCAAGTAGATTACAGTGGCCATCTGTCCTTGTGCCAGTACCATGCTGTGGATTTGTAGTAAGTTTTAAGATTGGAGTCTTTCTTTCTTCTTTTTCAAGATCCCTTTGACTCTTTGGGGCCCCTTATGCGTCCATATATGATAATTGGCTTATGTATAGAAACACTACTGATTTTGGGGTGGTGATTTTGTACCCTGCCACTTTGCTGAATTATTTTATTAGCTCTAGGATAACTGTTGTGGATTTTTTCAGGGTTCCCTGCATATAGGATCATGTCATCTGCAAATAGGAAAAGTTTTACTTCTTCCTTCCCGATTTGGATGCCTTTTATTTCTTTTTCTTGCCTAATTCATCTGCTAAAAACTTCCAGTACAATGTTGAATAACAGTGTGACAATGGGCATCCTTGTCTTGTTCATCTTAGAGGGAAAGTTTTCAGTCTTTCACCATTAAGTAAGATGGGCGCTGTGAGCTTTTCATATATGTCCTTTATCATCTTGAAGATGTTTCTCTCTCATCCTAGTGTTCTGACTATTTTTATCAAGTAGGGGAGCTGAATTTTTATTTTCTGCATCAATAAGATGATCATGTTTTTTTTTTTTCCTTCTTTCTGTTAATGTGGTTTATTTCATTAATTAATTTTAAGGTAGAACCAACATTGCATTTGGGGATAAATTCCATTTGATCATGGTGTATAATTCTTTTAATATGCTATTGGATTCGGTTTGCTAGTATTTTATTGAATACTTTTGCATGTATATTTATAAGAGATGTTTATCTATAGTTTTCTTTTCTTGTGGTATCTTTATCTGGCTTCAGTAGGAAGGTGATGTCGTCCTCACTGAATGAATTAGGAAGTCATCTCTCCTCCTCAACTTTTGGAAGAGTTTGAGCAGAATTGAAGTTAAGTTTTGTGCAATGTTTGGTAGAATTCTGTGAAGCCCTCTGCTCCTGGGCTCTTTGTTGGAAGGTTTTTGATTGCTTAGTCAGTCTCTTTTCTAGTAATTGGTTTGTTGTGATCTTCAATTTCCTCCTGAGTCAATAAAGGTAGTGTATTTATTTTTAAGAATTTGTTCATTTCACCTAGGTTATCTAATTTATTGGCTTCCATACTATCATCTTAACACTCCTTTTGATTTCAGTGGGGTCAATAATGTCTCCTTTTTCATTTCTGATTTTTATTGTTTGTATCCTTTTTTTTCATTGTCAGTCTAGTTAAAGGCTTGTCAATTTTACTGAACTTTTCAAAGAACCAGCTTTTGGTTTTGTTGATTCTCTCTATTGTTTTCTTCTTTGTTTGTTTGCTGTTTCATTTATCTCTCCTCTAATATTTATTTCCTTCCTTCTGCTCACTTTTGATTTAGTTTGCTCTTCCAGTTTTGAGATTAGGAGTCCAATTTGATGACTTTTTTTTTTTTTTCTGAGATACTGGGACTGGGGATTGATCCTGGGACCCTCCGGTACCTCCTATGTGACAAGCTGGCACTCAACCATGGAGCCATATCAGCTCCCGAGTTCGTTTCTTCATTTGTTTGCCTTTTTTTTTTTTCCAGGAGGCACCAGGAACCAAACCCGGGCCCTCCCATGCGGGAGGCAGGTGCTCAACCACATGAGTCCCATCCACATCCCCTCTTCTTTTTAAATATAAACATTTGAAGCTATACATTTCCCTCTCAGCACTGCCTTCACTGCATCCCATAAGTTTTGGTATACTGTATTTTCATTCACCTCAATATATTTTCTAATTTTGTTTGTGAATTCCTCTTTAAACCATTGGTTGTTTAAGAGATTTGTGAATTTTCCATTTGTCTCTCTTTTATTGATTTCTACCTTCATTCACTGTGGTCAGAGAACATACATTGTATGATTTCAGTATTTTTTTTAACATACTGAAACTTGTTTTGTGGCCTAACATATGGTTTTTCCTGGAGAATGATTCATGTGCACTCAGGGAGAATGTGTATTGTTTTTGTTGGGTTTCTAACTTTATTCTGTGAATCATTCCTCTGCTGATAGCTCAATTGGGACCCTTTGCAGATGTTCAGTGCTCTCTCCCTGTGCAGCTCTTTTCTCTCTGGTCCTCTGCGCTGTGAAATTTAACCTTTCTCGTTTACCCCCCGACTTCCAGCTCCACCTTCTCAATCTGGGGAGACTGCCAGGCTCTACCTAGGTTCCTCCTTCCTGTGCTGAGACTGGAAATTCAGGCCACACAGTAAACTGAGATGCTCAAAAGGTTCACATCATTTGTTCCTCATTTCTTGGGGATTACTGTCCAGCGTGTCCTGGTATTATATGTCTGAGAATCACTGCTGCATACATTTTCTCTATTTTTTAAGTTGTTTCAAGTGGGAGAGTTACTCCATTTTGGCTGAAAGTAAAGTTTCTTATTTCAAAGTTTAACAGAAAGAAAGAGAATGACTGATTGCCCAAAAAGAAAAATGGCTAAGGAACATTAATAAGCAAGTTTTAAGAGAAGAAATCCAAATGACCTATAAATATGTGAAAAAATGTTTGAACCTCACTAATAAACTAAAAGTTTTTCAAGTCATCTTTTTCTCTTATTAAGCTTTTTAAACAGTTTACAATTAATAACCAGGGTTTTCAAATGAAAAAACAGAAATATATTACTGTGAGTCCAAATTAATACATATTTTCCAGATGGTAGCTTAGCAATATGTATCAAAAGAATGAAAATGTTCAAATCCTTGAATCCAGTAATTCTACTTGTGAAATTACTCTTAGGGGAAAAAAGGGGAGTTTAGAGTATTTTAATTCTAAGATGGCTGCTCTTTCACATTTTAATATCTCTGAATTCTGAGTATATCTTACCACTCATGGAGTGTCGGTTTAATTTTCAGCATTTTTTCTTAGTGATGTATAAAACAATGACATATCTTGTAATCAATAGCATTTCGGTTCAGTGAAATATTCTATTTACAAGTATTCATGGAAGTAGTGCTTGTTTAAGGAGAACACCAGTAAAAATGTACATAAATATATTAATTTATACCATAGCATATCATATAGGCCATTTCATGATTTAAAATCATAATTATTAATTATGGGAAATTGGTAAGGACTGGTGAAAATATAAACCGAAGTTCATTCCACATTTTTCATACTTACGAGATCCTCCCCCTTGTCATCAAAATTGGGCTGAGGTAACTGATCAGGAACTGGTGACTGATCAAGCAGCATGGGACTGATACTACTCAAATCTTTTTTACAAACAGGTGTTCCACCTTTACGCAATGGAGTATTTGCTGGTAAGGATTCATCAAACACTTCAGGACTTAAGTCCTCTCCAAAAGTAACTCTCTTCCTCTTCTTCACATTTTGAAAAGCCAGTACTTTACTATTTTCTTGATCTTCTATGAACAACAAATGGGAATACATTAAAAAATTAAGCTATCTTTCTTATCAAAACGGCATGTACTAGAAGCTTTTAACATATTTATATTCAACTATTGTACAATAAATAACATTGCTAGTAGTGAAAATGCAAAATGGAAAAGATAAGCAGTATTTCTAATTAAAATGTGGTAAGAGGTTTTAGAATAAATTTTGTATGATTATCCTAAATGTACATAAAGTTGGACTATAAATTTCTTTTGCAAGTTTCACCATTAAGCAAAAGTGAATAGATGAAATGGATAGACCACTTCTGAGACTTGCCAAAGAGATTTTATCCTTCCCAACTGTTCGTTCTTACGTAATTTCGTAAGTATCAAAGCATAAGCAGATAACTGAAAATTCCATGTGCTATATGATTTTTCCAGCAATAAAATGATATTCTAAGGCTTAAAAATAAATAAATAATTTCTTACCTGATTTTTGTTCTTTGCAACACTTTGCAAGATTTGAGATCAAGTTTGGGTGAGCCCCTTCTTCACAGAGGTTGTCACAGTGTTCCTAACAAAATAAATACCAATGAATAATTTTTTATATACACACACTGAGATTGAAAGAAAATCATTAGGAATGGCAATTTTGACTTTTTTCTCCCAAGGGAAAATTTTATAGGATTAACGATTGCCTTTACATTCATAATTGTTCTGGCTTTTTTTTTTTAAAAGACCATAAATTTAGCCACAAAGTAAAACTGGGTTGCCTGATAGTGCCTTAGTAAACAGTATTCTAGGCCAAAATTGGAGAACAGAAATCCATAAATGTGAGCTAGAATTCATTCCCTCATATTTGGTCTGGCAAATGAAGTTAAGTGAAACATTCTATGGCTAGAATTATGGTGCATTATGTATGGTTCCAGACAAGGTCTACTACATAAATGATCTGAGTTATAAGAATTGCACTAAAACGGGAAAAATAGCAAATAGGTAAATGATATACTAGGATGTTCTGTCTTTTAAACATGGGACTCACTCCTTTTATAAGCATTTAAATCACCTGTGTGCATAACTATACTTTGTATTAAGGCGCAAGGAAAGAAGGCAGCATTTGTCTCTCTCTGCTTCAACTGAAGGTTAACAAAGTGGCAAATTAACAAGGCGGGGATAGTGTAAACCCACTGAAAAAGACAGAGCAAGTCCAAACACCTGGGCCACTGGAGCTCAGTGGAAGAAAGCAAAGGCTGTGGGCTGGATGAGAATCACCTCTTAATCATCTGCTACTCCAGCCTCAAACTTACCAGCTCTTCTTCTCTAGAGCTACTCATTTTCTTCATTACACGTATTCCAAGAATAGCACCTTCTGTAAGCAACAGCCCTGCCAAACAACTACCCCTAAGTTCTGCCCATAATCAACTAACTCCCAAGTCAATTCATTTTCCTGACCAGGAAAATGTACATACCACTATTTGCAGACTAAGTTAACTTATACAACAAAGTTCATGTTAAGTTTTAGATTTATTTTTAATTAAAACAACCACAAAAGTTAGCAAAATACTCAAATTTCATACACCTACACACTTTGGCCAGCTTAAGAAAAAGATCATTATTAGTTTTAACCTTTTAGGTAGTACTTGAATGTTTGCTAGGTAATATTGTTTATCAATAAGAGTTATATGGATCATTAAGATATTGATGATGACAATTGACCATCCACTATCCATATAGATGAAAAATAATCTAGTTCAGTTTGGCTTTTGAAACAGATTTGTAGCATAGTTGTATGTTAAAATGTTTACGAATTGGAAAAAAATTGTACTTCTTATAAATAAGGAAACCAAAACACAAAAACGTTAATTAGCCCAGCTACTGAAACCCGGTTCTTTAAGACCAAAGCCTGTACTCTTACCCTTGTCTGGTTTTCACAGCTTGTCATGGATTTTAACATCAGACATATCCAGGTTCATTTAACAGCCTCTAAGTCTAAGTAAGTTTATATAAAATGGGATTAATACCTTTCCTGGACCACTACTGCAAGGACTAAATGAGTTCAAGTACATGATATACCAAAAATGTCAAACACATCTTATCAATGTACTCTTTCTCACACTGAGCTTAGAGAAAGAAGCATGCCTATATAAAAGGTATTTCTAAGACCAAATATTTTGGGTGGAAATATATAACAATACATTGGCACATTATTATGAACCCTTTATAAACTATTGTCTAAATATATTAAATTTTGCATAGTATATACAAAAGGTACAGAAAGAAACAAAAACTCCACATAGTGCTATAAATGAGAAAAGGGGAGGAAAAAATTTAGGATGAGGCATTTACTTTATTTTTTTTTTTATTTTTTTATTTTTTTTTTTTTTTTTAAAGATTTTATTTATTTTATTACATATCTCCCCTTTCCCCCTCCCCGTTGCGGCGACGCGCCGAGACTTGGTCACTGCGCAGGCGCGGCTTTCCCCGCTTATGGGCGGCTTCTGCTTCGTCACGGCTGGCTTTTTCAGTTCGCCGGTGGCTGGCTGTGCTCCATTCGCGCGGGCGACCTGCCCTGCCCGTGGCGGCTTTTGCCT
>PVKH010025929.1:0-13321 GCA_004027955.1 Chaetophractus vellerosus | reverse complement strand
TATCTTTTCAAATTAGTAGGTTATAAATGTAAGTTGTGTACCACAAACCCCAGGTGTGGCAGTTTGGCATTGTTTATGAATTCCAAAAATAGATATTGGATTGTGTTTGTAAAGTGGTCTGTACCTGAGCATGATTAAATTATGATTAGTGCTTTGATTGGGCCATGTCAGTAGGGCATTGAGTTCCCGCTCCCTTGGTGGGCGGGGACTCACAGAGAAAACTACACAGCAGAGAAGAGAGTTGGAGTTTTGATGCTGGAGTTCTGAACTGGAGCCTGGGAAGTAAGCACACAGAGGAGCAGAACAGCTGAATCCGGAGAGAATCAAGACCTGGGGAGAGAGAGAGCTGGTGGCCTGATAGTCTACAGCTAGCCTTGTGGAGGGAGCAGGGCAGCTGAGCCCAGAGAGAAACAAGCCCCAGGAAGAGAGGAACCCAGGAAGCCTGAAGTCTTGGCAGATGTTGGCAGCCATCTTGCTCCAACAGATGCCAACAGACTTTGGTGAGGGAAGTAAATTATGCTTTATGGCCTGGTAACTATAAGCTTCTACCCCAAATAAATACCCTTTACAAAAACCAACAGACTTCTGGTATTTTGCATCAGCACCCCTTTGGCTGACTAATACACCAGGGTAACCTGAAAGTATTTTAAAAATATACAGAAGCAGAAATGAGAAAGAGATCAGACAGATAAATCACAAAAGATCAACTATACAGAAAAGGAGGTTGCAATAAAGGAAAAGAGACATAAAAAAGATAAGACATAAAAAGACAAAGGATAAAATGAGTGAAGTAGGTACTGCCTTTACATAATAACACTAAAGTTTAATGGATTAAACTCCCCAATCAAAAGACTCAGACTGGCATAATGGATAAAAAAAGTATAATGTAACTATATGTTCTTTACAAGAGACTCATACTAGACATAAAGGCACAAATAGGTTGAAAGTGAAAGGGTGGAAAAAATATTCCATGCAAAAAGTAACCAAAAAGGAGTTGGGGTAGCTATACTAATATTGGACAAAATAGACTTAAGTATATATTTACAATATATATTAATAAAAGGGACAATCCACCAAGAAGAAATAACAGCCATAAATGTCTATGCACCTAACCACAGAACCTCAAAATACATGAGGCAAACACTGGCAAAACTGAAGGAGAAATAGGCACCTCTACAATATCAATGCACTAATCTCATCAATAGATCAGCTAGACAGAAAATCAATAAGGAAACAGAGAACTTAAATAATATGATAAATGACCTAACAGACATATATAGAACATTGCACCCCCCAAACAGCAGGATATACATTCTTCTCAAGTGCACACAGATCATTCACCAGGATAGAACATATGCTGGGTCACAAAACAAGTCTCATAAGTTTGAAAAGAATGAAATTATACAAAGCATCTTCTCTGACCACAATGGAATGAAGCTCAAAATTAATAACAGGCAGAGAACTGGAAAATCAACAAATATATGAAAGTTAAATAAACAATGGGTTAAAGAAATACAAGGGGGTGGGGAGATCACTAACTATCTTGAGATGAATGAAAATGAGAACCCAATATATCTAAACTTATGGGATGCAGCAAAGGTAGTCCTGAGGGGGGAATTTATAGCCCTTTACATTAATGCTTACATTAAAAAAGAAGAAAGAACTCAAATCGAAGACCTAGCTGCACAACTGGAGGAACCAGAAAAAGAAGAGAAACTAAACCCAAAGCAAGCAGAAAAAAATAACACATTTTAAAGCAGAAATAAATGAAACACAGAATTAAAAAAAAGAATAGAGAGCATTAACAAGATCAAAAGTTGGTTCTTTGAAAAGCTCAATAAAACTGGTAAAACTTAAGCTAGACAAATAAATAAAAAAAGAGAGAAGATGGAAATAAATAAAATCAGAAATGAGAAGGGGAACATTATTACTGACTCCCCAGAATTAAAAAGGATCATAAGAGTATCCTATGAAAAACTACATACCAACAAATTAGACAACCTAGATGAAAGGGACAAATTCGTAGAAATACACAAACTCTGTGCTGATTCTAGAAGAAACAGAAGATCTAAAAGGATCAATTACATGTAACGAGATTAAATCAGTAATTTTCAAATCTTCCAGAAAAAAGAAAAACCCAGGACCAGATAATTTCATAGGTGAATTCTAACAAATATTCCAATAAGAATTCATACCAATCCTGCTCAAACTCTTCCAAAAAATCAAAGAGGAGTGAACACTACTTAACTCATTCTATGAGGCCAACATCACCCTAATACCAAAGCCGGACAAAGATACTACAAGAAAGGAAAATTACAGACCAATTTCTCTTATGAATATAGATGCAAAAATCCTCAAGAAAATACTAGCAAATTGAATCCAGTAGCACATTAAAAGAATTATACACCATGATCAAGAGGAATTTATCCCAGGTATGGAAGGGTGGTTCAACATAAGAAAATCAATTAATATAATATACCACATTAACAAAATGAATGAAAAAAAAAACACTTGATCATCTCAATTGATGCAGAAAAGGTATTTGACAAAATCTAGCATCCTTTATTGATTAAAAAAAAATCTCTTAGAAAACTAGGAATAGAAAGAAACTACCTCAACATGGTAAAGGGCAATTACAAGGGAAAAAAAATGCTAACATCATACACAATGGTGAAAGACTGAAAGCTTTCCCTCTAAGATCAGGAAGAAGACAAGGATGCCCACTGTCACCACTGTTACTCAACACTGTACTGGAAGTTAATAGCCAGAGCAGTTAGGAAAGAAAAAGAAAAAAAGGTATCCAAACTGGAACAGAAGAAGTAAAACTTCACTATTTGCAGATGGCATGCTCCTGTATATAGAAAGATCTGAAAATTTTACAACAAAACTACTTGAGCTAATAAACAAATTCAGCAAAGTGGCGGGGTACAAGAGTAATATGCTAAAATCAGTAGCGTAAGGAGCGGAGGTGGCTCAAATGATTGGGTGCCTCCCAGCCACATGGGAGGCTCCGGGTTTGATCCCCATGCCTCCTAAAAAGGAAGCCGAGCAGACAGCAGTTACAGACAATGAGGAGAGGAGAAATAAATAAATAAATCTTCTTTTTAGAAATCAGTAGTGTTTCCAAACCCTAGTAATGAGCAATCTGAGGAGGAAATCAAGAAAAATATTCCATTTACAACAGCAAATAAAAGAATCAAGTATCTAGGAATAAATCTAACCAAACATGTAAAGGACTTATATGTGGAGAGCCACAAAACTTTGCTAAAAGAAATAAAAGACAATCTAAATAAATGTTAGGACAATCCATGTTCATGGATTGGAAGACTAAATATTAAGATGTCAATTCTACTGAAAATAATTTACAAATTCAATACAATCCCAATCAAAATTCCAACAGCCTACTTTGCTGAAATAGAAGAACCAATCATCAAATTTATATGGGCCCGGCTAGATAGCTCAGTGGATAAAGAGCTCGCCGGTGTACCACATGGGAGGCCCCGGGTTCGGTTCCCGGGGACCTCTCCGAGCGGGCAGACTGCCTTAAGAAAGGCAAGCCACCGTGGGCGGGGCAGAGCCACCGTGGGCAAGGCAAAAAGCCACTACGGGCAGGGCGGAGCCCCCACGGGCATGGCAAAGTCACCCGTGAAAAGCGGAGCTGCCGCCTGCCAACTGCGGAAGCTGAGCAGCCCGCAAAAAACATGGAGGACTGCTGCCCGCAAAACATGGAGCGGAGCCGCCCGTGGGAACGGAATGGAGCCACCCTTGAACGGAACGAGCCACCGCCGTGGAGGGCCAACTTGGCGCGTCGCCGCGGGGACGGGGGGAGACAAGAAGCAGACATAGAAAAACACAGAAGAATGGACACACAGCAAGAGCAAGCAGAAAGGGGGGGGGATATGTAATAAATAATAAATAAATCTTTTAAAAAAAAATTTATATGGAAGGGACTGGAGACTTGAATAGTCAAAAACATCTTGAAAAAGAAGAACAAAGTTGGAGGACTTATACTCCCTGACTTCAAAACTTCTTATAGGGAGCAGCTGTGACTCAAGCAGTTGAGCACGTGCTTCCCACATGAGAGGTACAGGGTTCGGTTCTGGTGTCTCTTAAAGCACAAACAAACAAACAAAAAAAAGCAAACATGAAAAAACCAACTCAGCAGAGCCAATGTGACTCAGTGGTTGAGCATCGACTTCCCACATATGAGGTCCTGGGTTCAATCCCTGGCTCCTAGTACCTCCAAAAAATAAATAAATAAATAAAACTTCTTACAAAGCTACAGTGGTCAAACAGCATGGTACTGGCACAAGGATAGATATAGAGACCAATGGAAGCAAATTAAGAGTCCAGAAATAGACCTTCACACCTATGGCCAATTGATTTTTGAGAAGGCTGCCAAGTCCACTCAATTAGGAAAGAATAATCTCTTAAACAAATGGTGCTGGGAGAACCAGTTATCCAAATGAAAATGAAGGAGGACTCACTTCTCACACCATATACAAAAATTAACTAAAAATGGAATCAAAGACCTAAATATAAGACCAGGACTATAAAACTCCTAGAAGAAAATGTAGGGAAACATCTTCAGGATCTTGTGTTAGGCAATGGTTTCTTAGACTTTGCAACCAAAGCACAAGCAACGAAAGAAGAAGAAAAAAAGAATAGATAAATGGGACCTCATCAAAATGAAAAACTTTTGTGCATCAAAGAACTTTATCATGAAAGTGAAAAGACAACCTACTCAATGGCAGAAAATATTTGGAAAGCACCTATCTATAAGGGTCTAATATCCAGAATATACAAAGAAATCCTACAACTCAACGATAAAAATACAACCCAATTAAAAAGCGGGCAAAAGACTTGAATAGACATTTCTCCAAAGAGGATATACTAAAAGATATCTAACATCATTAGCTATTGGGGAAATGCAAATCAAAACCACAATGAGATGCCATTTTACACCCACTAGAATGGCTACTATTTATTAAAGAAAAAAAAAACAGAAAATTCCAAGTGTTGGAGAGAATGTGGAAAAAACAGGAACATTCATTCATTGCAGGTGGGAATGTAAAATAGTGCAGCTACTGTGGAAAACAGTTTGGCAGTTCCTCAGAAAGCTAAGTATAAAATTACCATATGACCCGGCAATCCCACTACTAGATATATACCCAAAAGAATTGAAAGCAGGGACTCGAACTGATATTTTCACATTGATCTTTATGGCAGCATTACTCACAATTGCCAAAGATGGAAGCAGCACAAGTGCCCATCAAAAGGTGAATGGATTGCAACTATTCTCACTGACCTGATTTTGTGATAATAAGGGTAGGCTAAACATTTGCTATATTAGAAACCATGCATGTGTCCCCAGACCTAGTTTTTTTCCCTAGGTCTGGTTTTTAGAATGCTGGTGATAAACTAAGCCTGATTTATTATATGACCATCAAAAAAAAAAAAAAAAGAATGGAGGAGGACTTCCAGGAATATGGCAGGATTAGAAAGACATGGGACTCTCTCTTCTCCCAGAAAAATAGCCAGAGGACAGGCCAAAACTGTCTGGAAAAAAATGTTCTAGGGTTTAGGACTCGAGGGGAAGGCTGGACACCAACCAGAAGAGAGAGGGGAACAGAAAAAGAATCTTGATGGAAATGCTGTGCGTGGAAGCTGCAGGTGCAGATGCTGGTAGCCCTCCCCCACTCCACCAGCAGACAATTTTGAATTCTCTGGCCTTGGGCTTGCAGCTACAGACAAAGAGGGCTGCAGTGCTCTACCTCCCGAGGAAAGGGGAATGAGAGGGATGTAGCCCAGGGCTGACTCAGCTTTTGGCCCACAGATTTGGTCTGCTCTGTCCCAAGAGCCCTTCCAAGCCAGGAGGGGCTGCACCAGTATTTGCCCTGGGAGCCAGCACAGGACTAAAGAGATCCAACTCTCCCAATCATCCTCCCTGCTGACTGAGACTGGGTTGTTGAGGACACAGAGGGGAGTGGAATTATTTCCTACCTGGGAAAAGAGAGGGAGCTGCCAGCAAAGGTTGGAGAACAGCCTCTGAGAAAGTGAATTGTGAGGCTCTTAGCCTCCAGGCAGGACCCTCTGTAGTACTGATCTGGTCTGTGTTGCAGCAAACACACTCTGACCAGTCTTTGAACTTAGAGGCCTGTCAAAGAGCGCCATCTGCTGGCCAGCCAAGGAAGTGCACCAGAGGAAATTAAAAGAAAATAAGTAAGAGAGGCTTTCTTGGGCCTTTATAGCCCCACCCCAAAAGCACTTGGAAGCAAGTCTGAAACCCATTACTGGGTCCAGGGCCCAGATCTGAGCAACTAACAGAGTCAATTCTAAAGACCTACAACAGGTTGAACCCAGAACCAAAGAACAGCAGTAACACTGACTCCACCACTAAATCCCTACAAAAGAGAAAGAAACTGAGCATCAGAGTAAACTCACCATCATAATCAGATTCCCAGACATCAGCAACAAATTACAACCCATACTAAGAAAATGGAAGAAATGGCTCCAGATGAGACACAGGATTTAAGACAACTAATCAACAAGATTCATACTAACATCCAAAATTAAGTTAATGAATTGAAAGACAATATGGCTAAAGAGATAAAAGACATCAAGAAGACACTGAACGAGCCAAAGAAGAATTTGAAACCCTGAACAGAAAAATAACAGAGCTTATAGAAATGAAAAACAAGAAAGGTGAGATCAAAAATACATTAGAGGCATACAACAGCAGACTCAAAATGATAGAAGAAAGAATAAGTGATACAGAAGAAAGAACTGCTGAAATTGAAGAGAGAGAAGAACAGAGAGAGTAAAGAATGGGAAAAATTGAGTAGGAGCTCATGGAGTTGAATAACATGAAGTGCAACAACGTATGTATCAAGAGAGTTCCAGAAGAAGACGATAAGGGAAAAGGGGCAGAAAGAGTATTTGAGGAAATAATGACTTAAAATTTCCCAACTTTCATGAAAGAAACGAATTTACATGACCAAGTAGCACAGCATACCCCAATCAGAATAAATCCAAAGAGACCTACTCCAGGACACATACTACTCAGAATGTCAAATGTCAAGGATAAAGAGAATATTCTGAGATAGCAAGGAAGAAGCAAACCATCACAGACAAGGGATGCCCAGTAAAACTTGGTGCAGACTTCTCATCAGAAACCACAGAGGCGAGAAGAGAGTGGCATGATATAACTAGGATATTGAAAGAGAAAATTTACCAGCCAAGAATTCTTTATCCAACAAAATTGTCCTTCAAGTGTGAAGGTGAATTTAAAATATTCACAAATAATCTGAAACTAAGAGAGTTTGTAACAAAGAATTCTCCTTTGAAGGAAGTATTAAAAGGAGACTTACGTCCCAAAAGAAAGACAGGAGAGAGGTCTGGAGGAGAATGTAGAAGGAAAGAATAGCAGGAAGGATAACCAAAAGAGTAAAAAGACAGAAGAAAATAAGATATGATATGAAAACCAAAGAATCAAATGGTGGAACTAAGTAAGGCATTTACAGTAATATCATTGAATGTGAATAGATTAAACTCCCCAATCAAAAGATAAAGGCCAAGAGAATGGATAAAAAAAAACATAAGCCATCAATATGCTGCCTACAAAAGACTCACCTTAGACCCAGGGAAACAAACCAGCTGAAAGTGAAAGGTTGGAAAAAGATACTCCATACAAACAGTAAACAAAAAAGAGCAGGGGTAGTTATACTAATATCACACAAAACAGACTTTAAATGCAAAAAAAGGTATAAGAGATGTAGAAGGCCATTATATATTAATAAAAGGGACAATCCACCAGGACAATATAAACATCATAAATATCTATGCACCTAACCAGGGTGCCCCAAAATACATGAGGCAAACTCTGGAAAGCTGAAGGGAGAAATAGACATCGCTACAGTATTAGTTGGAGAATTTAACACACCACTCACATCATTCGAAAGAACAACTAGACAGAAGATGAACAAGGAAACAGAGAATTAAATACGATAAATGAGCTAGACTTAACAGACATATACAGAATATTGCATCCCAATTTAGCTGGTTATACATTCTTCTCAAGTGCTCATAGATCTTTCTCCAGGATAGACCACATATAGGGTCACAAGGCAGCTCTCAAAAAATATAAAAAGATTGAAATTATGCAAAGTACCTTCTGTGATAAAAATGGAATGAAACTGGAAATCAATAACAGATGAGAAAGGGGGAAATTTGCAACTGTGTGGAAGGTAAACAATACACTCCTTAAACAATCAGTGGGTCAAAGAAGTTGTAAGTGAAATTAGTAAATATATTGAGATAAATGAAAACAAGAACAGAATTTATCAAAACTTACAGAATATAGTGAAGGCAGTGCTGAGAGCCCTAAATGCCTATATTGAAAATGAAGAAAGAGCTAAACTCAAAGATCTATCTGAACAACTGGACAAGCTAGAAAAAAACGACAAACCATTCCCAAAGCAAGCAGAAGGAAAGAAATAATAAAGATTAGAGCAGAAATAAATGAAATTGAGAAAAAATAAACAATAGGGAAAATCAACAAAACCAAAGCCTGGTTCTTTGAGAAGATCAATAAAATTGACAAACCCTTAGCTAGACTAACAAAGAAAAAAGAGAGAGAAGATGCAAATAAATAAAATCAGAAAGGAAAGGGGGAAGTTACAACTGACCCTACAGAAATAAAAAAGATCATAAGATAATATTATGAGAAACTGTATGCCAACAAACTAGACAGCCTTTTTCTGGACAAACAAATTTTCTGGACTAAATTCCCAGAAATGCACAAACAACCTACACTGACTCTACAAGAAATACAAGAACTCAACTAACCGATCACATTTCAAGAGATTGAATCAGTCATCAAAAATCTCCCAGCAAAGAAAAGTCCAGGACCAGATGGCCTCACAGGTGAATTCTACCAAGCTTTTGGAGAAGAATTAACACCAATCCTGTTTAAATTCTTCCAAAAAATTGAAGAGGAGGGAAAATTACCCAACATACTTTACGAAGCCAACATCATCCAAATACTAAAGCCAGATAAAAATACTACAAGAAAAGAAAATTACAGACCAATGTCTCTTAATGAACATAGATGCAAAAATTCTCAACAAAATATTTGCAAATCAAATCAAATAGCATATCAAAAGAATTACACACCATAACCAAGTTGGCATTTATTCCTGGTATGCAAAGGTGGTTTACATAAGAAAATCAATGTAATACACCATATTAACAGAATGAAGGAATAAAACACATGATCATCTCAATTGATGCAGTAAAGGCATTTGACAAAAGCCAGCATCTCTTCTTGATAAAAACATTTGAAAAGATAGAAATAGAAGGAAAATTCCTCAGTATGATAAAGGGCAAATATGAAAAACCCACAGCCAACACTCTACTCAATGGAGAGAGGTTGAAAGCTTTCCCTCTAAGATCAGGAACAAGACAAGGATGCCCACTGTTACCACTGCTACTCAATATTGTACTAGAAATTCTAGCTAGGGCAATTAGACAAAAATAATAATAATAAAAAGCATTCAAATAGGAAAAGAGGAGGTAAAACTCTATTTGCAGATGACATGATCCTATATTTAGAAAATCCTAAAATGTTTACAACAAAACTACTTGAGATAATAAATGAGTTCAGTAAAGTGGCAGGAAATAAGAACAACATGCAAAAATCAGTAATGTTTCTGTCCACTAGTACTGAAGAATCTGAGGAGGAAATCAGGGAAAAAATTCCATTTACAATAGCAACAAATATGTAGGAATCAATTTAACCAAAGAAGTATAGGACCTATATTCAAAAATTACAAAACAATGCTAAAAGAAATTTTAAAAGACCCAAACAAATGGAAAGACATTCAGTGTTCATGGACTAGAAGACTAAACATTGCGAAGATGTCAATCCTACCCAAGCTGATTTGTAGATTCAATGCAATACCAATCAGAATTCCAACAGTCTACTTTACAGAAATAGAAAAGTCAATAACCCACATTTATTTAAAAGGGAAAGTGCAGGGGCCGGCTCGATAGCCCAGTGGATAGGGCGCCGGCATACCACATGAGAGGCCCCGGGTTCGATTCCCGGGGACCTCTCCTAGCGGGCAGACCGCCTTGAGAATGGCAAGCCGCCATGGGTGGGCCGGAGCCGCCGTGGGCAGGGCAAGAAGCTGCCACGGACATGGCAAGAGCCGCCACGGGCAGGGCAGGTCACCCACGGATGGAGCGCAGCCAGCCACCCGCGAACTGAAAGCCGGCTGTGAACGGACGCAGAGACTGCCCACAAGTGGGGAAAGCCGCGCCTGCGCAGTGACCACTCTCAGTGCGTCGCCGCAGCGGGGGGAAGGGGAGATATGTAATAAAATAAATAAATCTTTAAAAAAATAAAATAAATAAAATAAATAAATAAATAAAAAGGAAAGTGCACCCGTATAGCCAAAAGCATTCTAAAAAAGAAGAGCGATGTGGGAGGAGCGATGTGCCTGACCTTGAAACATATTACAAAGCTACAGTGGTCAAAACAGCATGGTATTGGCATAAAGATAGACACATTGATCAATGGAATAGAATTGAGAGTCCAGAAATAAACCCGCACCTCTACAGCCAACCGGTTTATGACAAACCTACCAAATCCATATTAATAGGACAAAACAGTCTTTTCAAAAAATGGTGCTGGGAGAACTGGATATCCATAACCAAAAGAATGAAAGAGGACCCCTATCTTACTCCCTATATAAGAAATCAACTCAAAATAGATCAAAAACCTAAATATAAAAGTCAGGACCATAAAACTACTTGAAGTAAATGTAGGGAAACATGTTCAAGATTTTGTGGTAGTTGGTAGTTTCTTGGATCTTACACCTAAAGCACAAGCAACAAAAGAAAAAATAGATAAATGGGACCTCCTCAAAATTAAACACTTTTGCACCTCAAAGGACTTTGTCAAAAGGATGAAAAGGCAGCCAACTCAGTGGGGAAAAACATGTGGAAATCACATATCCAGTAAGGGTTTGATATCCATGATATGTAAAGAGATGCTACAATTCAATAATAAGAAAAACGACCCAATTTTTAAAATGGGCAAAAGACTTAAATAGACATTTGTCCAAAGAAGAAATACAAATGGCAAAAAACACATGAAAAAATGTTCAGCATCACTAACAATTAGGGAAATACAAATCAAAGCTACAATGAGATATCATTTCATACCAATTAGAATGGCCACTCTTAAAAAGACAGAAAGCTAGGAAAACAGGATATCCACACGCAATGAGCTCTGTCTGGGGTTATTTAAAAGTCTTGGGGGCCCCGGCTAGATAGCTCAGTGGATAAAGAGCCCGCTGGGGTACCACATGGGAGGCCCCGGGTTCAGTTCCCGGGGACCTCTCTGAGCGGGCAGACGGCCTTGAGAAAGGCAAGCCACCGTGGGTGGGGCAAAAGCCTCCGTGGGCAAGGCAAAAAGCCGCCATGGGCAGGGCGGAGCCCCCACGGGCATGGCAAAGTCACCCGTGAAAAGCAGAGCTGCTGCCTGCGAAGCGCGGAAGCCGGCAGCCCGCAAAAAACATGGAGGACTGCTGCCCGCAAAACATGGAGCGGAGCTGCCCGTGAAAACGGAATGGAGCCACCCACAAACGGAGCGAGCTGCCGCTGCAGAGGGCCGACTTGGTGCACCGCCACAAAGATGGGGGGAGACAAGAAGCAAACATAGAAAAACACAGAAGAATGGACACACAGCAAGAGCAAGCAGAAAGGGGGGGATATGTAATAAATAAAAAAAATAAATCTTTAAAATAAATAAATAAATAAAAGTCTTGGTAATGGATAGTGGTAATAGTAGCACAACGCTGTGAATGTAACTCATACCACTGAAGTGCATAATTAAAAATGGTTAAAATGGAAATTTTTGCATTTCATATGTTAACACAATAAAAATAAATAAAATAAAACAAAAGGAAAAAGAAAGTTATTTTAAAGTGCTTTGGTGGGGAAGTAAACTATTTGTTCATATGGATACAGTGAACCCTATCGTAAATGATAGACTATAGTCAATAGTATAATTATAAAAATATTCTTTAATGAATTGTAATAAATATACCATACTAATGCAATGTGTTAATAATAGGACGGTATATGGGAACTCTGTATTTTATGCATAATTTTTCTGTAAACCTACAACTTCTCCAGTAAAATTTTTTGTTGTTGTTACATCTCCCCCCCTTTCTGCTTGCTCTTGGTGTGTTCTTCTTTTTGCGTTCTTCTGTGTCTGCTTTTTGTCTCCCCCCGTTGCGGCGACGCGCCGAGTCAGCCCACCGTGCAGGCGGCCTGCCCTGCTCGTGGGCGGCTCTGTTCCGCTTATGGGCGGCTCTGTTCCATTCCCGGGCAGTGGCTCTGCTCTGTTCACGGGCAGCGGCTCTGCTCTGTTTGCGGGTGGCTTGCCCTGCCAGTGGCGGCTTTGCCCTGCCCACGGCAGCTTTTTGCCCTGCCCATGGCGGCTTTGCCCTCTCAAGGCGGTCTGCCCGCTTTGGAGAGGTCCCTGGGAACCGAACCCAGGGCCTCCCATGTGGTGAACCAGCGCCCTATCCACTGGCCTACAGCCAGCCCCCTAAAATTTTTTTAAAGGAAAAAAAAAAAAAGAAAACTACAAGTGTTGGAGAGGATGTAGAGAGATAAGAACACTTATTCACTGTTGGTGAGAATGCAGAAAGATACAGCCACTGTGGAGGACTGTTTGGCAGTTCCTAAAGAGGTTGAATATAGATTTGCCACATGACCTGGCAATACCACTACTGGGTATATACCCAGAACTGAGAGCAGTGACATGAATAGATATCTGCACACCGATGTTCATAACAGCACTGTTCACAATTGCCAAAAGATGGAAACAACCCAGGTGTCCATCAACTGATGAATGGATAAACAAATTGAGGTGTATACACATGAGGGAATATTATGCAGCTGTAAGAAGAAATAAGTCATGAAGCATATGACAACATGGATGAACCTGGAGGACATTATTTTGAGCGAAGCAAGCCAGACACAAAAGGACAAATACTGTATGATTACGCTATTATGAACTAAATACATTGTGTAAACTCATGGAGTTAATAACTTGAATATGGGTCACCAGAAAATAGAATGAGGGTAGAGAATGGAAAGCTGATAGTTAATCTGTGCTGAATTGGTAAAAAGGTAGTTTGTAAATCTTTGGAAATTAATAGAAAAGGTGGAAGTGCAACATAATGTTTGTAACTAGCAGTACTATTATATGGTTATGACAGTGGTTGAAAGAGAAAGACTAAGG
>PVKH010025928.1:0-13320 GCA_004027955.1 Chaetophractus vellerosus | reverse complement strand
CTGCCCTGCCCGTGGCGGCTTTTGCCTGTCCGTGGCAGCTTTTTGCCCTGCCCACGGCGGCTCCGGCCCGCCCATGGCGGCTTGCCATTCTCAAGGTGGTCTGCCCGCTAGGAGAGGTCCCCGGGAACCGAACCCAGGGCCTCCCATGTGGTTTCCCAGCGAGCTCTTTATCCACTGAGCTATCTAGCCGGGCCCCATGAACCTCTTGAAGTTACAGGAAAAGTGAGTGAATATGTTGATAAATGGATCAGTGAAAGTGCCATAGATTTCACCATATTCTCAAAATGGTCTGAAACACATAAAGATTAAGAACTGCTCTAAATTGAACAGAAATATGGATGTACTAAATGTAAAACAAATAGATAACTTTACTATAATCATACCTCCAAAATATATGGGCTCTTTGACATCCTGGTTAAAAAAAGAGGCCTTTACCTGATATGTACTCAACATATAATATTCTGCTTTCAAGAGAGCCACTATCTAAAAAGAAGATATCATGTGTAAATAATTACAATATATGTTAGTGGTATGTTCCAAGTTACTTTGGAAACACAGTGGAGAAAAATCACTTAACTGCCAAAATTAAATAAATCCTTTGTTATAAGATTTGAAGGACGATTTGGAATTTAAGAAGGAATTTCTTTCTAGGGTAAACCCAGTACATATAGGATAGGGAGCTGTGGAATAGCTTGACTTGTTCTGAGAAATGGAAATGGTTTGGAATGGCTATAGCAGAAGTTTTCAACCTATTTCTTTTCAGCATATCTGAAGAGATGTAGAATGTACTTCTAATAGAACCGTTGTCAACTATGTCAGTGATTTTCAAGAGAAGGCCATATCCTTATGGGGAAACAAATCTGAATCTTCAGAAAGGCACATGTAGCTTAAGGAAAGGTCTCCAGGTGACTGTAACAGGACATTTTCACCTTTCCCTCCAGAGAACCTTCTGTGAGGCATAGTGAGAGTTATAGCATAGTTGAAACACTGGATTATAAAGTACTGGGATCCTATCTTATAAAATGTAGGCAGCTGGTAAAAGATATTGTAGCTGAGGAGAAATAACTATGATCAGAATTTATTTAGAAAGTTCACATCCATCCTTTTCAGATTTTAAGAATGAATTAGAATCTCTTAATTAAAATAAAATACTATTGGAAACAAAAATGCTATTGGAAAATTTTCTGTTTTTACCAGAATGCCCACTTATTTGTTCACTTGAAGCTGTAGTTATCATAAAGTTATCTTTTTTTTTTCTTTTAGTATATCCATACCTCTTCAATTTAGAGTAGTGGTTCTTAGCCTTTTTGGGGTTACAATCACTTTCAGAATATGGTGAAACCTACTCACTTACCCATCTTTTCCTATAATTTCAAGGGGTTTATAAACCTCTCAAACTAATCCATCAACCCCATATTATTGTGGCTCTAAGCAGCAACATTGATTTTCAGAGTAATCTCTGAGGACTTGTTATGACATGTTGAAGAAATGTGTGCCATTCATATATTCAGGTGACAAACCAAGCTATTTAATGAAAATGCAGGATTTTTTCCAGCCTCTTGCACCTTTACCCCCCCCCCCTTTTTTCCCAAGTCTTTTCATAGTTTTTCCTCATTTGGAAATACCTTCTCATCCATTCACTCTCCCAAACCACTCTTACCCCCAGCCCATCCTCCAATCTTGGCATATCCCAGTCTTATCTATATTCAAGGGCTGTGAAATCTTTCTGAATTCCCTCAGCTAAAATTGATCCCATCCCACCTTGAAGTTTTCTTTGGTTACTTTTAAACTTTTGGATGCATATAATCATCTGAATTTCCTCCTCTGTCAAAACATAAGCATCAGAAAGTAGCATCTTGACTGTTAAATCTTCACATTTTCACTTTGTCTGACAATATTTAATATACAGACAGTAAGTCATAAATATTTGATAAATTAATTGGCTTTATTCATTTCTGAAAGGGGTGTATGTGTGTCTGTGAGAGAGAGAGAAAATATGTGATGTAGTTGTTTTGTCATAATATCCCTCTGAGTTGTAAAACAAAAGGTTATTTTTATTTAAAAAACTACAAAATTTATAAAGTTATTTGCATTTATATTGTAAAATGTTGGCAATTTCTAATACAATTAGCACATGGAGTGCTAATTACAGAAAGTTAATTCTCTGACTAGTCTGTTGAACTGTATGAAATTGCTGGGATTTTTTGGTTGAAAATAGTCAAATATTGGCAATTTCAAAAGGTTCAACCTAATATATATATATCTATATTACTTATATAGATATATAATTCTTCCAGAAGTCTATCAGCTTAAAAGACAATGTTCTCCCAATATGTTAGCCAGTTCAGAACTTTCACATCCAACTTATCTTTTGCCTTGTACATATTAGGTACTCAGTAAAAATCCATTGAATGCCTGAAAGCATAAAAACTGACAATAAAATTCATTGAATGCTGGAAAACATAAAACTGACAATGTAGTAACTTTAAATTGCCTGTGACAGGTAATATTCCAAGTCAGTTTAAAAAGTCTTCATTGTGCTTTGACATCTGTGCTGTTCCTTGCATGTTGAAATGAAATAGTTAAAAAAGGAATATTTCCAGTGAAGTAAATAATAGAACTACTGTCTTTTCAGATAGTATAAAATAATAAAAAGAGTAGCATACTTGAAAAGCATGGTATTGTATAATTTACTTAAGACTTTAACATTAGAACTTCATTGAAATGAGATACCTGATCATTATTTTTATTTGTCTTAAAAGATAACATTTGAATGCCAACCATGTGCTAAACAATTAATTTTACCTACTGCTTACCAAAACCTTCTATTTTAGAGGGCATTATATTCATTTTACATAAGAAGAAACCAAAGGCTTGCAGAAGAAAGCTAACTTGCTCAAATGTACATAACAATAAGCTTTGGACTCAGGTTTATCTAATTGGAAAATATATTTGCCCCATTCAGTTATTGGCATTAGGATACTAAACTTTTACTCTGGTTTGATCTCAGAGAAGTAGGAAAATTATTTCAAATTTTCAGTTTGTCTGATGTTCCTAATACTGGATAGGTGGAGAGATTAGAGTAAGAGAAATTTGGAGAGTGAATACTTGTATTACTGACAAAGTCTATATAATATGTCATAGACAGTCTTCAAATTTGAGCTAGTATCCTTATTGTAAGACATAATTAGCAAATGTGTTATTTATATATGTGTAATTCAGTGTGTAAATTGATAACTAAGGGATTTATTGAACCATTTGAGCCTGACTCGTTGGTTTGAAATCTAAGTAAATACTTCTCTTTATTAAAGAACAAAATCTGACTAAGAGACCTTTTTTACATGATTGACCTTTGAAACAGGAAAAAAATGGAAGAAAAACTCATAATTTTACTAATTGTTTTTTTCCTCCCCTGTATATTAACCTAAGTTTGGTATTTAACAGAATATATGTCAGGGCACTTTCTTTTTCCCTTATATAATCTCTCTTCTAAATATTTTCATCTTCCTCTTTATTCAGTTATTATGTAGTGGGTGTGTATATTTGATTTATTGAAATTATGTCTGCCTAATGATTGTCTCTTAGGTGCTAGTCTTGAGTCCCCTGGATTGTATATTATTTTATTTTCAAATCAATACTGATAACTACCTTAATGATAAAAGTAGATGTACTTAATTGCTATGCAAAGGTTGGCTTTTCTTATGAATGTGTGCCTTAACTTGATACTTAGTTTTATCTATCATTTCTTCTTTGGCATATAAAAGCCTACCAAATTTTGGCAACTCATGTAACAAAACAGGAGATGGCATTAACTCTCTGACACGTCTCATATGAAATTTTTTTTTTTTTCCTGTTTTAGTTTACTATGGCTGCTGTGACAGATTATCACAAATTTAGTGGCTTAAATTAACTCATTTATTTTACCATTGGTAATTAAGAAGTCTGAAATGGCTCTTGCTAGGTTGAAATCAAGGTAGCAGCAAGCCTGCATTCCCTTACAGAGGCTCTAGAGAAGAACCTGCTTCCTTGTTCTTTATAGCTTCTAGATCTACATTCCTTGATTCATGGCCCTCTTCCTCTGTATTCAAAGCCAGCAACAGCAGGTCTATGGATTCTCTCATATCACATCACTCTAACTTCCTCTTCTACCTCCCTCTTCTACATTTAAGGACGCTTGTGATTATTTTGGAACCAGTGAGATAATCCAGAGTACTGATCTCTGTCTTTTAAAGTCAACCAACCTTAATTCTATCTGCTACCTTAATTCCCCATTGCCGTGTAAATTAATATATTCACAAGTTTCTGGGATTAGGATGTAAATATCTTTGGGGATAGGGCATTATTCTCCTTGCCAGGATTCCTCAAATAGTTTTGTGACCTTCTGTCAGTCAAATTCAGTGTTGCTAGATGTGATCTGAGGTATGACAGTAACATCATTTCACTTAATTCACAACTCTTTGACAGAAGTTTATTCAGTATAACTTATTCCCTAGCTTTATTAAAGTCTCATTTTTTGACATTCAGGATTTTCTAGGGATCCTTCAAAATCTCATCAACAATGTTTACAATTTTTGTTTCCTGCTTCCCTTATCAGAATTTAAGGGAACACAATACTACCTATGATTATTTATATTTCTAATTTGCCCACAAATGTGAAATTCCATAAAAATTTAACAGAACTGTTATGAGGGTTGGGGAGTGATTATCCAAATTTCCTAGGCTTAGTACTTAGGCATGCATCACGTACTATCCTTCTGAGTATGAGAGTTCTTGATCATGGCAAAGGAAAAGTCCTTATTTTGTATAAAACAAAGAAAAGGGTGGATTTAGGTTTGCTTTTTTTTTTTTTAAGTAATAAGATTCAGTTCCTTTCTCTCAATTTTTCTTAGCTTATGTAGATGCTTTGCACATTTATTGTCCTATAGGTTTGATGACTCTTTTATTATAAATGTATCTACTAGGTTGTCTTGGTTTACCAAGCTCCTGTGACAAATACTACCTACACAATGGGTTGGCTTAAATAACAGAAATTTGTGTCTTATAGTTTCTGAGGCTAGAAGGCTTGCTTTCTTCCTGTAGCATTCTGCTCCAGACTGCTGGCAGACTTTGGAATTCCTTGGCTTTCCTGTCACATGGCGATGTCCTTTCCTTTGTTTTTTGCTTCTGTGACTTCCGGGTTCTTTTCATGAGGCCTCCAGTACTACATATTATGGCCTCCCCTGCCTCAGTTGGCCACACATTAGCTAAAAATAACACCTTCAAAAGATCCTACTTCCAGTGTGTTCACATTCCCAGAGATGCAGATTAAGAACATGTCTAAATTGGGGTACGTATTCAATCTACCACAAAAGTTATATTTTGTTATATTTAGTGCTTGTTTGACTGTTGTTTACCTGAGGCTATTATTTGATATTCTTTAGAAGTGATGAAAATGTTTTATTTGTCCCTTTAACTGCTTACATTTTCAAACTTCTTTTTAATAGGATCGGAAACTCCATGGTACAGCTCAACAACTGCTCCAGGACAGCAAGACAAAAATAGAAGTCATAAGGATGCAGATTCTTCAGGCAGTTCAAACCAATGAATTGGCTTTTGATAATGGTGATGGAATAGAGATAAATTGGCATTCTTCTTGTTAATATCAAGTGACAGGCTTCTGTAGGAAAGAGGCAGTGGTTCAAAATTAAAGTGGGGGAGCCAGGGGGATATGCATTATATTTTTTTAACTTGAATTTTACACTCTTCACATTAGATGCATGCCTTCAAATATTTGGCCCTCATGCTCCAAGAAGATATTGACCTAGAATGTATCTCATCACTTTAGTAGATCAAATATTTCTTATCATTGCTTTATTTTTTTTAAGTCTGTTTCCCATTTGAAATATGAGTTTTTGTTTTGCCTTTTTTTTTTTCAATTCAAGAGGAATTCTTTAAGCTAGTTGCTAGTAGGAGTAGAAGCTAGTTCAGTCTCATGATATTATGATATTTGGATATCTATGGTTCTAAACTCTTTTCAGATTTATAGTTTAGTTGTATGATGACTGAATGGAAGGCTCTGAATTTCAACATTGAATATATTAAATATAATTTGTGTTTATTGCTTTAAAGGACTACCCTTTCTTTTAATTTCATACAATAATTGCTTTTTAAAATATTTTTAATCGCTATATATTAAAAAGTCAAATAAATGGTTCAAGTAAGGTTTTGTGTTTCTCCCCCTCTAGCAAAACCTGTGATAAGTCCTCTTGAACTTCGGATGGAAGAATTAAGGCATCATTTTAGGATAGAGTTTGCAGTAGCAGAAGGTGCAAAGAATGTGATGAAATTACTTGGCTCAGGAAAAGTAACAGACAGAAAAGCACTTTCAGAAGTAATTTTAAATAAATTTTTAACTTGTAAAATAATTACATTATTTTTTAAAATGGGATTATTTAAATAGCAACAATTGTCTTTTTTTCCTGTTCAAGGCTCAAGCAAGATTTAATGAATCAAGTCAAAAGTTGGACCTTTTAAAGTATTCGTTAGAGCAAAGATTAAACGAACTTCCCAAGAATCATCCCAAAAGCAGTATTATTATTGAGGAGCTTTCACTTGTTGCCTCACCAACACTAAGTCCACGTCAAAGTATGATATCTACACAAAACCAGTATAGTACACTATCCAAACCAGCGGCATTAACAGGTAGGTAGTACATACTGTGATTTTTTGTGTGTGTTTTTTTCCTACACATCTAGCCCTGGTTCAATAAATGGAAAAAAGTGTGCACAGAATTTTTAAAGTTTGTGACAAAACATATATGACATAAATATTTACCATTTTAATGATTTTAAAGTATACAATTCAGTTGCACAGCATTATGGTGCAACCATCACCACTATCTAGTTCTATAACAGTTTCATCACCCAAAACAGAATCCTGTGTTCATTAAGTAGTCACTCTCCCTTCCCCCTAGCTCCTGGCAACCACTAAGCTGTGTTCTTTCTCTATGAATTTTCATATTCTAGATATTTCCTAAGAATGGAATATAATATGTGGCCTTTTGTATCTGGCTTCTTTCACATAACAATGTTTTCGAGGTTCATCCATGTTGTATCATGTATCAGTACTTCATTTCTTTTTATGACTAAATAGTATTCCGTTTTGTAACTATGTACCATGGTTTGCTTCTCCAAATATATGAATGGACATTTGAGTTGTTTTCACCTTTTGACTATTGTGAACGATGCTGCTATGAACATTTGTGTATAAGGTTTTTTTTTGAACACTTCTTTTAGGAATAGAATTGCTGGGTCATAAACACTTTCATGTTTAACTTTTTTTTTAAAGATTTATTTTTTATTTATTACATTCCCCCCCCCCCTCCTGCTTGTTCTTGCTGTGTGTCCATTCTTGTGTTCCTCTCTATCCACTTTGTCTCCCCCCGTTGTGGCAACGCGCCGAGACTGGTCACCGCGCAGGCGGCTTTGCCCCGCTTGTGGGTGGCTTCTGCTTCCATTCATGGCCGGCTCCGCTTCAGTTCTTTCTCAGATATCATGGATAATAAACCTTTGTTAGATATGTTATTTCCAGATATTTTCTCGCATTGAGTAGGCTGCCTTTTTATCTTCTTCACAAAGTCCTTTGAAGTGCAAAATGTTTAATTTTTGAAGCAATCCCATTTATCTATTTTTCCTTTTGTTACTTGAGATTTGGGTATAATGTTTTAAGAGGCCCTCTCCTATTACAAGATCTTGAAGGTGTTTCCCTACCTTATCTTCTAGGATTGTTTGGTCCTGGTTTTTGATATTTAGGGCTTTGATCCATTTTGAGTTGGTTCTTGAATAGGGAGTGAGATAGGGATCCTCTTTCATTTTTTTGTTATGGGTATCCAGTTCTCACACCACCCTTTGTTGAAGAGACTGTTCTGTTCCAGTAAAGTGAACTTGGTAGGGTTATCGAAAATCAGTTGGAAAAAAAAAATCGGTTGACCATAGAGGTGAAGGTCTGTTTCTGAACTTTCAATTTGATTCCATTGATCAATGTGTCTATCTTTATGCCAATACCATGCTTTTTGTTTGTTTGTTTTAAAGATTTACTTACTTTATCTATTTTTAAATCCTCTCCCCCGTTTGCTGTTTTGAGCCCATTCGCTGCGCAATTCTCTGTGTCTGTTTCCTGCCCTCTCTTCTCATCCTTCTTCTTCTTTCTTCACTGGGATTCGATTCTGGAGACCTCCGATGTGGGAGAGAGGCATTCTGCCACCTGCACCATTTCAGTTCCTGGTTTTTCAGCACGTCTTGCTTGGCTCTCCCCCGTGTCTCTCTCTTACATCATCATCTTGCTGTGTGGCTTGGCGGAGCCTGGCACAGCCATTCGCAGGGCCTGGCGGCATGCGCGCCTTCTATATTTTTCTTTATTTTACCAGGAGGTCCCAGGGATTGAACCTAGGTCCCTCCATATGGCAGACAGACACCCAACCATTTGAGCCACATTCCCCACCCCACCCCCCCAAGCTGTTTTGACTACTGTAGCTTTATAATATGACTCAAGGTCAGGAAGTGTGTATCCTCCAACTTTGCCTTTTTTTTTTTTGATTGGGATTGCATTGAATCTATAAATCTATTTGTATAGAATTGGCATCTAACTCTTTGTTTTGTCATTTTAGTAGTTGTTTTATGTTTTATAGTGTAAATATTTAACTTTTCACACTCTACTTTCAAATGATATTATACTGTTTCACATAGAGTAGAAGAATTTCATAATAGTATAGTTTCCTTTCTCTCCTCCTGACCATTCCATTATTGCCATACATTTTACTTCTACATATGGTATAAACTCCATAATAGATTGTTACTGCCTTTGCTTGAATATTTACTAATTTTAAAGACATGTAAGTCCTAAGAAAAAATTATTATGTATTTACTCATGTAGCTGTCATTTTTGGTGTTGTTCATTCTTTTGTGTAAATCCATATTACATAAATTAAACAGTCTATCTGCTATCATTTATTTTCTATCTTAAATAATTTTTTAATCAGACCATTTGTCTTTTTATTGTTGCATTGTAGCATCTCTTTTCATATCATGGATATTAAATAAACCCTTATTGGACATGTGATTTCAAATATTTTTTTCCATTGAGTCAGCTGCCTTATCACCCTTTTGACAAAGTTCTTTGAGGTGCGAAAGTGTTTAATTTAGAGGAGGCCTCATTTATCAATTTTTCTTTTGTTGGGTATAAGGTCCAAGAAACCATCAGCTACCACAAGGTCTTTAAGATGTTTCCCTACATTTTCTTCTTGTAGTTTTATGGTGCTTTTATATTCAGGTCTTTGATCCATTTTGAGTTGATTCTTGTATAGGGAGTGAGATAGGGGCCCTCTTTCTTTCTTTTGGTTATGGATATCTAGTTCTCCTAGCACCATTCCTTTGAAGAGACTGTTTTGTCATTAACATGGCTTTGGTAAATTTGTCAAAAACCAGTTGGGGGCCCGGCTAGATAGCTCAGTGGATAAAGAGCGCGCTGGGATACCACATGGGAGGCCCCGGGTTCGGTTCCGGGGACCTCTCCTAGTGGGCAGACCACCTTGAGAATGGCAAGCCGCCATGGGCGGGCCAGAGCCGCCGTGGGCAGGGCAAAAAGCTGCCACGGACTAGGGCAAAAGCCGCCATGGGCAGGGCAGGTTGCCCGCGAATGGAGCGCAGCCAGCCACCCGCGAACTGAAGCAAGAGCCGGCCGTGAATAGAAGCAGAAGCCGCCCACAAGCGGGGAAAGCCTCGCCTGCGCAGTGACCAAGTCTCGGCGCCTCGCCGCAACAGGGGGGAAGGGGAGATATGTAATAAAATAAATAAATCTTTAAAAAAAAAAAAAAAAAACCAGTTGGCCATAGAGGTGAGGATTTATTTCTGGACGCTCAGTTCTATTTCATTGATTGATATGTCTGCTTTATGCCAATACCATGTTGTTTTGACCACAGTAGCTTTGTAATATGTTTCAAGGTCAGGCAGTGAATGTTGTCCCATGTCGCTCTTCTTTTTTAGAGTGCTTTTGGCTATTTGGGTGTACTTTCCCTTCCAAATGATTTGGTATTTGCCTTTTCTGTTTCTCTAAAGTAGGCTGTTGGAATTTTGATTGGTATTGATTTGAATCTATAAATCAATTTGGGTAGGATTGACATCTTCACCGTGTTTAGGTTTTCATTGATTTCTTTTAGCATTGTTTGTAATTTTCTGTATATAGGTCCTATACTTCTTTGGTTAAATTGATTTCTAGGTATTTTGTTGCTATTGTAAATGGAATTTTTTCCCTGATTTTGTCCTCTGATTGTTCAATAGTAGTATACAAAAACATTACTGATTTTTGGATGTTGTATTTGTATCCTGCCACTTTGCTGAACTCAACTAACTTATTAGCTCAAGTAACTTTGTCTTAGCCATTTCAGAATTTTCTAAATATAGGATCATGTTATCCGTGAATCATGAGACTTTTACTTCTTCTTTTCCAATTTGTATGCCTTTTATTTATTTATTTTTTCTTGTCTAATTGCTCTAGCCGAAACTTCTAGCACAATGTTGAATAACAGTGGTTACAGTGGGCATCCTAGTGTTTTGTTTCCCAAATGCTCTAGCCAAAACTTCTAGCACAGTGTTGAATAGCAGTGGTTACAGTGGGCATCCTAGTGTTTTGTTTCCCAATCTCAGAGGAAAAGCTTTCAGTATTTCTCTGCTGAGTATGATGTTGGCTGTGGATTTTTCATATATGCCCTTTATTACATTGAGGAATTTTCTTTCTATTCCTTTATTTCAAAGTGTTTTTATCAAGAAAGGATGCTGGATTTTGTTAAATGCCTTTTCTGCATCTATCGAGATGATCATGTGTTTTTTTCCCCTTCAGTTTGGTAATGTGGTGTATTGCATTAATTGATTTTCTTTTGTTGAGCCACCCTTGTATACCATAAATAAATCCCACTTGGTCATGGTATATAATTCTTTTGATATGCTGTTGGATTCTATTTGCAAGTATTTTGTTGAGAATTTTGGCATCTATGTTCATTAGAGAGATTGGTCTGTAATTTTTTTTTCTTGTAATGTCTTTATGTGGCTTTGGTATTAGGGTGATGTGTAATTTTCCCTCCTCTGCAATTTTTTTAGAAGAGTTTTAAAAGGATTGGTATTACTTCTCAAAATGCTTTGAAGTATTCACCTGTGACGCCATCTGGTCTTGGACTTTTCTTTGATGACTGATTCAATCTCTTTAAATGTGATTGGTTTGTTTAGAGTTCTTGTACCTCTTGTAGAATCAATGTAGGTTGGTTGTTTCTAGGAATTTGTCCATTTCATCTAAGTTGTCTAGTATAGTGGCATACAGTTTTTCATAATATCCTTTTTGTTTCTTTGAGGTCAGTTCTAACTTCCCCCATTTCATTTATGATTTTATATATTTACATCTTCTCTCTTTTTTCTTTGTTAGTCTGCTAAGGGTTTTGTCAATTTTATTTATTTTCTCAAAGAAGCAGCTTTTGGTTTTGTTGATTTCCTCTATATTTTTGTTCTCAATTTCATTTATTTCTGCTCTGATATCATTATTTCTTTCCTTCTGCTTGCTTTGGGATTGGTTTGCTGTTCTTTTTAGTTTCTCCAGATGTACAGTTAGATCTTTGATTTTAGCTCTCTCTTTTTTATAATATAGGTGTTTAGGGCTATAAATAACCCTCTCAGCATTGTCTTCGCTATATCCCATAAGTTCTGATAAGTTGTGTTCTCATTTTCATTTGTCTAAATATATTTATTAATTTCACTTGCAATTTTTTCTTTGACTCACTGGTTGTTTGGGAGCGAGTTGTTTAGCCTCCACACATTTGCAAATTTTCTCCTTTCCTGTTTATTATTGATTTCCAGTTTCATTCCATTATGAACTGAGAAGGTGCATTTTATAATTTCAGTCTTTTTTTTTTTTTTAAGATTTATTTATTTTATTACATATCTCCCCTCCCCCCCGCTGCGGTGACGCGCTGAGACTGGTCACTGCGCAGGCGCAGCTTTCCCCGCTTGTGGGCGGCTTCTGCTTCTATTCACGGCCGGCTCTCAGTTCGCGGGTGGCTGGCTGCGCTCCATTCGCAGGCGACCTGCCCTGCCCGTGGCGGCTTTTGCCCTGTCCGTGGCAGCTTTTTGCCCTGCCCATGGCGGCTCTGGCCCACCCATGGCAGCTTGCCATTCTCAAGGCGGTCTGCCCACTAGGAGAGGTCCCCGGGAACCGAACCCAGGGCCTCCCATGTGGTATGCCGGCGCCCTATCCACTGGGCTATCCAGCTGGCCCCTCAGTCTTTTTATATTTATTGACTCCTGCTGTGTGGCCCAACATGTGGTCTATCCTGGAGAAAGATCCATGGGCACCTGAGAAGAATGTATGACCTGATTTGGGATGTAACATTCTGTATGTGTCTGTTATGTCTACCTCATTTATCATATTGTTTAATTTATCTGCCTTCTTGATCTTTTGTCTAGTTTTTCTATCTAATGATTTGAGTGGTGTGTTGAAGTCTCCAACTATTTTTGTAGAGACATCTATTTCTTCTTTTAGTTTTTCCAGAGTTTTCCTCATGTATTTGGGGTGCCCTGGTCAGGTACATGGATATTTATGACTGTTACTTCTTCCTGATGGATTGTCCCTTCTGTTAATATACAACAGCCTTCTGTATCTTATAACTTTTTTGCATTTAAAGTCTTTTTATTCCGATATTAGTATAGCTGCCCTGTTGTTTTTTGTTTTGGTTATTCTTTGCAGTGGATTATCTTTTTCCAACCTTTCACTTTCAGCCAGTCTAATGTGAGTCTTTTGTAGGTAGCATATGGATGGCTCATGCTTTTTTATCTATTCTGTCAGCTTATATCTTTTGATTGGTGAGTTTAATCCATTCACATTCCGTAATATTACTGTAAATGTATTATTTACTTCTACCATTTTATTCTTTCATTTTCATATATCATATCTTATTTTTGTTGTCTTAATACTCTTTTGGTTATCCTTTCTGCTATTCCTGCCTTCTACACTCTCCTCCAAAGGTGGATTCTTTTTACAAACTCTCTTTCTGTTTATTTATGAATATTTACAACTCATCTTCGTATTTTAAGGACAATTTTGCTGGATAAAGAATTCTTGACTGGCAGTTTTTCTTTTTCATTTTTCTGATTATAGCATACCACTGTCTACTTGCCACCATAGTTTCTAATGAAAAATCCATGCTAAGTCTTTATGGGCATTCCTTGTATGTGATGATTTACTTATCCCTTGCTGCTCGCAGAATTTTCTCTTTATCTTTGATGTCTGACATTCCTAGTAGGG
>PVKH010025927.1:0-13320 GCA_004027955.1 Chaetophractus vellerosus | reverse complement strand
CCGAGACTGGTCACTGCGCAGGCGTGGCTTTCCCCGCTTGTGGGCGGCTTCTGCTTCCAATCACGGCCGGCTCTCAGTTCGCGGGTGGCTGGCTGCACTCCGTTCGCGGGCGACCTGCCCTGCCCATGGCGGCTTTGCCCTGTCTGTGGCAGCTTTATGCCCTGCCCACGGCGGCTCTGGCCCGCCCATGGCAGCTTGCCATTCTCAAGGCGGTCTGCCTGCTAGGAGAGGTCCCCGGGAACCGAACCCGGGGCCTCCCATGTAGTATGCCGGCACCCTATCCACTGGGCTATCCAGCCGGCCCCTAAAAACATTTTTAATAATGTTTTTTAAATGCATAAAATAAAATTACAAAGGAAATCAGTTACATATATTGAAATAGTTACTAAAATAAATAAATATGATATAATACTATATGTGCTTCTTTCTTAACACATTAAATACTAATCCAATACATCAAAAATATAAGAAAGTTAAAGATAAATTTTATTTTTTTAAAGACATGTCAGTGTGCAGACTGTTTATCTTGAATGAGAACATTACCTTGTGGTGTAGTATTTGACAAGGCAACAAGCATATCATGTTGCATATCTAACTGAGTTGATTTTTTTCAATTCAGGCTCACAGATCCCCTGAAATCTTTCCATGGACCCCTGGTTAAGAACCCCTGATCTAGACAAAGCTATTTAGGTTCTCTTTCTGTCTTTTCTTTTTTTCTCCCCCTTCTTGAAATTTTATCAGAGAAACCATCTCTTTGTCCTATTAAATTTCTTCCAACCTGGATTTTGGTGGCCATGGTTTCTTACCCTCTCCAAACAGGCTTTCCCCATACCACTCTACAGAAACTGTTCTTTCAGGGTCACCAATAAAATTCTAATTGTTAAACCCAATGACAAATAGTCAGTATTTGTTTTAATTATCAATAGTTTTGACAATGTATCACACCCTCTTCTTTGAAATAGTTTTTTTCACTTGCTTTACAGTACACCATATGTTCTTGGTTTTCCTCCTACTTCCTAATTCTCAGTTTCTTTGATGATTCTTATCTCCACCACCTTTTAATCTGGGATTATAGCAAGGCTCAATCCTCTTTTTCTACATTCACTTCATTGGTAATCTCATCTGTTTCATAGCTTTAAAGGCTACTGATAGATTGGTAACACCCAAATTTATGTCTTGTGGGCCTCTCCCCTGAACTCAAGGCATATTTGCCCAACTTCACTGCTTGGAAGTCTAATAAAACACCTCAAACTCAGCCTGTTTGTAGTATAATAAAAAGCTTGGCTAAGCTTTGCCCCCAGTTTCTGAGAGGTAACCTCTACATCTTTGGAATTTCCCCTGATAGGAGTGGCTTTTGTTATTGATGGCAGGTCCAGGATCACACCTGATATTTCACATGCTAAGGAGATGACAGGATGATGTCAGTCACACCTGTAGTCTCAGGGTGGGGGCTGACCACACCAGAAAGAATAATCATGTAATTGGGGGTTTGGAGCTTTGAGCTTCTGACCTTCCCCAACCTCTGGGAGGGAGGCTTGCAGACTGAATTCAACCACGTGGGCATTGATTCCACCAATCAAGTCTATGTGTAATGAAATCCCATATAAACTCGGTACACTTAGGGCTCCACTAAGCTTCCAGGATGGAGAAGATACATCTGTGCTGGGATGGTGACACGTTCTGACTCCATGTGGAGAGGACATGGAATTATAAGTTTGAGATCCTCCCAGGGCTCACAGTAGGTATCTTTTTTTGGCTTCTTATTTGTATCCTTTTACTAAAATGAAACTATAATTGTAAGTATAGTGCCTTCAGTGAGTTCTGCTAGACTTTCTAGTGAATTATCGAACCTAGGGTGGTGGTGGGAATCTTCTAATTTGTAACCAGCTGGACTGAAGTGTGGGATGCCTGAGCTCCTACACCTGCAACTGGTGCCTAAAGGGAAATCTTGTAGATGATTGCCCTTAACCTGTGGAATCTGGCCCAGCTCAGGGTATTAGAGTCAGAATCAAATTGAATTACTGCAGTCTTTGCTTGGTGTCAGAAGCTGTTTGCAGTTGCAGACTGAACTTTCGCAACCCTTTATAATGTCCAAAACTGAGTTCCTGATCTCTGATCTCCCCATATGTGCTCCACTTGCATTTGTCTTTATCTCAGCTGATAGCAACCCCATCCTTTCACTCGCTCAGAACTAAAACTTAGGATTCATCCTTGAATCTTCCTTTTCTCTCATACTTTACATACCATCCACAATAAATCCTATGGATTATGTTTTCGAAGTAGACTTTGAATCCAATTATTTCTTACTATCGCCACTGGTACTGCTTGGTCCAAGCCATCATAATCTCACTTCTTGATTATTGTAATAACCTCCTAACTGGTTCTATTCTTACTCCCCTCCTGTTTATTCTCCACACAGCAGCCAGAGCCATCTTACTAAAACTTGAGTCAATTCATGCCATTCGGTTTCTCAAAATTCGTCAGAGGCTTCCATTGTTTCTCAGAGCAAAAGCCAAAGTCCTTATATTGATTTCAAGACCCTCCAAATCTGGGCACTCTCCCCTCCTCTATTATTCTCCCATTTCCAGTCACCCAGCCCTCCTTGCTGTTACTTAAACATGCTGGGCCTCAAGGTCTTTGCTTTTGCTGTTTACCCTTTTCATCTGGCATGAGCTGGCAATTTCACTTCCTTTGGGTCTTTGCTCAAATATCTCCTTCTAAGTGGGGCCTTCCTTGACTACGCTATTTAAAATTGCAGTCCTCCCCAACTTCCTATCCCCTTCACTGTGTTATTTTCTCCACAGCATGTAACAGAATGGAACATGAGCTCCATAATGACTGGTATTTTTGTGTGTTTTTGTTCACTACTGCACAACTAAAACAATGTACCAGGCGTGATAGAAACTCAGTCAACATGTTTTGGTTGAATGAATATTTAGATATTTGCCTAGAATAAGGCCTAAGTGTACACATAGAAAAAAAAGAAAGGAAAAAAAAGGGACTGGTGGAATCTGTAAAAGAAAAATTGTCCCAAATCTGGGTCTGGGAAAGAAATTTTTGTATGCTATAATTCATGACTTACTTCTGGGAAAAATTAGCATTCCTGAGGAGCAATTTTTAAGTGACTTTAATGGGATTAAGACGAGTTCTGGAACTAGGACCCACCCAACTTAAAGCCTGTCAGTTAAGAGACCTGTAAGTTAAGAAACTAGGTATACTCTCCTTTTGGAGCTAGCCAACAATGATTACCTAATCGTTCTCTTTTCCTATGTAAAATCTTTTCCCTGAGTGAATCTTGGAATTGGCCTCTTGGCAATTTCAGCAAGATTGTAATAAAATCTTGAAACATGCTTGTAACTAGATTGTCTGGAAAAGAAGGCTTTTAATAGGCCTCTGAAATATCATTTTACATACGTCTATATTTTAAAGTTATTGACAGTTAAGATATATTTTGGCTATGCCCGTGTGAGTAAAATTATTATTTTTTTAATAAAGGAAGAAACTATTTGGTAATGGCATATTTTCTTTTTAATAAATTACTGATTTTCATTTGTAAGTATTTTTAAAAATTCCCATGTCTGTGTTAATAAGCAAAAATTACATGCACGCAAGCCCTAGGGATTCCAAGCTGGAATCAACCCTAGACTGAAAGGAAATCGTGAGACCTTCCGGAAATAAGGTCCCGAAGCCTTATGGGAAATGTAGTCTCAGGTGGATGGACTACAGGCCGGGGGACCCTGGGAAATCTGAGGAGACAAATACTTCCGCACACGCACGGTGGGCGATGAGGAGGTGTTTTCCGTTCCTGGGGTGTAACCGGTAAGCGTACAGTGCTTGGGGGACAGTTGAAGGGCAAAAGCCAGCTTGTTGGTTCAAGGGAAGGAAGTGAAAATTTAGGTAACCCCGACGCGCAGGGCCTTTTGGCTTAGAGAAAGCCAGGCAGGGCAGGGCAGGGTTGCTGAGGGCCCCAGGTCTGGGCGGGGGCGTGTGTGGCGGAACAGTCTGCCTTGCTGTTGCAGGTAGTGTGCACTGCGTAGGGAGGCCGCGCTGTTGCGTTGAACTGAACCGCACCGCATTCCAGGAGCCTTTTGGCTTGCAGACAGCAGTGAACCCTTTTAGGGTAGCGGGGAAGAGGACCAATGTAGCCAGGGAACCGCTATGTGCCAAACACGATGTCCTGCACTTTTAAAAGAGCATGACATTTCTCGGAGTTACCCTGTGAGGTAAGTATCTTCATTGTTTTACAGAGAAACGTTTGAAACGTTACCTGTTTCAAATTACACAGCTAGTAAATGGAGGAAATAGTGTTCACACTCAATTGAGTTTCACCTGAAATGTCATTCTTTTTACTAGACAGTACACTGCCTGAAACGAGTTAGTTTTATTTTTTTTCTGAGAAGTGAGTGCTTAAGTAAATTTCAATATGAGATCATGTTTTTGAGCATACTCTTGGTGTCTTTGCAGGGAAGACCGTAAATGAAGCTGTGGTTCCCTCTTGCACATTCCTGCCTGTCTTGGTTTCCAGCAGACCTGGTTAAAATCTACAAAGGGCTAATCTGGGGCCACATGAGATGGTGAGTTCATGGAATTGGGGTCCAGCCTGAAAGTTGCAGCTGAAGAAGTGTTGCTTTTCCACCCTCCAGTCCATCTTAGGAAAGAGATTAATCCTGAGAAGAGACTCTCCTGACCGGGAGCTTTTTATCCTATTTCAGGGCAGAGACACTAATCGACTCTCTTGTCTTTCCTATCTAAAGAGAGTAGGGCTTGACTCGTGGTGTTACATCCAGGGACTATGAAGGATTTTGAAAGTGTCCCAAATGTTTGAGGAGAAAGTTGAGAATTACAGAATAATGGAGGGTATGGGACTGTGGTCAGGATTCACAGGAAAAGGAAATTTACTGGAGTATGAGGGTATGTTCAGGGTAAGGAAGAATCAGGAACTATTACTGAAGACATTCCACTTTCCTAAACTCTCAGGCATGTACAGTCTCTGTCTCTCTCTCATTGGTTCTCACAAACACACATTAACAGCACTGCATTCCCCATTACTTTGAAGATTAAGCTGGCCCCATACACTTCATTAGTCACACTTGGCCTCTGGATATACTATATTAGTTTATATAGTCACAAACAGGTAGTGCTAGAAGGACTTTTAGGATTCTTGTAGTTCTGCTTCTTTATTTTAAGAAAAATAAAACTAACCCTATTTGGATGGATGGTATGGTGTGTGAATAAAGCTGCTTTTAAAAAGCAAAACAAAACAAAAAAACTAACCCTGGATGGTAATTGCGTATTAGAATCTCACAGCAGAAGTTAGGCCTGAAATCCAGTCTTCATTTTCCAAACAATTGCTGTTCATTTGGGCCAAAGTTGCTTAATAAGTTTTTTTTTTTTTTTTACTGGGAGGTCCTGGGGATCGAATCCAGGTCCCTCCATATGGGAGACAGATGCCCAACCATTTGAGCCACATCCGCCCCCCTAATAAGTTTCTTTTGAAAAACTATAACCGAAGAGAACCAACAATAAAAGAAGTTCATCCATTAATTCATCCAGCAAATATTTGCTGAGTATCTGTTGTGGATCAGACACTGTTCTGGTGCTTGATGTATCACAGTGAACAAAACAAAAGTCCCTGGTCTTCATGGAGGGAGATAAACAAAAACCAGATAAACAGAAACATAATCTGTCATCTGGTGATAAGCGCTTTGGAGAAAAATAAAGCCAGAGTAAGGGAATACCTAGTGATGATGACAGTGATAGTGGTATATGAGGTGGTAAGAAAAGCCTTTTTGGTAAGTGACTTGCAATTAGAGACATAAAGGAACTTAGGGAGTGAGCCATACAATATCTGGGAATATCCTGGAGACAAACAGTCCAGGCAGAAGAAATCAGAGATACTGAGCTAATCAAGCTTGGCATTTTGGAGGAACATCATGGAAACGAAATCTGATCAAAATGAGTAGTAGGAGAGTGATTGGATGATTAAGGAGATGAGTTCATAAGAGGTGGGGTGAAGATGGTGTAGAGCCTTGTGGACCTTGGTTTTATATGTATATACACACATACACACAATTATTGAAAAAGTAAAGCATAGTAAAAAAAATTAGAACAAATATGTAAGAGGATAAAATAAGTTATATACTATCTTGCTATCTTTACAACCTTAATAATTATTTATATTATGATATATGACCCACCAGGATTGTGTGTCTGTACATACATGTTTTTTAACTTTTTATTTTGAAATAATTTCAAAATTACATCACATACATAATATAATACATAACTCATACAGAACTCCCAACATACCCAAATACCCAGATCCACCTTAACATATTGCCACAGTTGCTCATTGGATCATTTTCCCTATCCATCTCTTCATCCATCCATTCATCCATATTTTATTTTTTCCAAACAGTTTGAGTGTTGGTTGTATACATCACGCTCCTTGATACTTCATACTTCCATGGTCATTCCCCAAAAACAAGGATATTCACTTATATAACCAACTTCAGTACAGCTATCAATTCAGGACATTTAACCTTGATATAAGCTTGTAGTCTATATATAACTCAAAATTTTACATTTTTAAATGTACAATTCAATGAAATTAATTACATTCACAGTGTTGTGCTACCTTTACCATCATGCATTGCCCAAAATTTTTCATCACCCCAGAGAGACACTCTGCACCCATTAAGTAATAACTCTCCATTTTCCCCTACCCCGGTTCCTGGTAACCTTTAATCTACTTTCTGTCTCTGAATTTGCTTATTCTATATATTTCATATAAGTGAGATCATACAATGGCTTTTTGTGCCTGTCTTATTTCACCCAACATGATAATCTTCAAGGTTGATCCATGTTGTAGCATATGTCAGAACTTCATTCCTTTTACAACTGAATAATCCGTTATATAGATAACACCACATTTTGTTTATACATTCATTTGTTGACAGACACTTGGGTTGCTTCCACCTTTAGGCTGTTGTGACAAATGCTGCTATGAACATTGGTTTTTAAATATCTGTTCGAGTCCCTACTTTCAATTATTTTGGGTTATACCAAGAAATGAGATTGCTGGGTCATAATCGTAGTTATCTGTTCAACCAAACTTATTTCCATAGTGACTGCACCATTTTACAATCCCACCAACAATGTGTAAAGGTTCCAGGTTCAAAATAGCCATTCTAGTGAGTGTGAAGTAGCAGCTCATTGTAGTTTTTTTTTTTTTTTAAGATTTATTTATTTATTTCCCCCCATTCCCCCAGTTGTTTTGTACTCGCTGTCTGCTCTCTGTGTGTTTTTCTGTGTCTGCTTGTCTTCTCTTTAGGTGGCACCAGGAACCGATCCTGGGACCTTCCAGAGTGGAGAGGTGCTCAATGTCTTGTGCCACCTTAGCTCCCTGGTCTGCTCCATCTCTTATTGTTTCTCTTCTGTGTCTCTTTTTGTTGTGTCATCTTGCTGCACCAACACTCCACATGGACCAGCACTCTGCACAGGCTTGCTTTTCACCAGGAGGCCCCAGGAATCGAACCCTGGCCTTCCTATATGGTAGATGGGAGCCCAATCACTTGAGCCACATCTGCTTCCCTCATTGTAGTTTTGATTTGCATGTCCCTGTTGACCAATGATTCTGAGCATCTTTTCATGTGTTTTTTGGCCATTTGTCTTATCTTTTTTGGGGAAGTGTCTTCTTAAATCCTTGGCTCATTTTTTAATTGCATTGTTTGTGTTTTTGTTGTTGACTTGTAGCAGGTCTTTATATATTCTGGATATTAAGCCCTTTTCAGATATATGATTTGCAACTATTTTCTCCCATTCTGTAGGTTGTGTTTTCACTTCCTTAGTAATGTCCTTTGATACATAAAGAGTTTTAAATTTTGAAGAGGTCCATTTTATCTGTTTTTTCTTTTGTTGTTCATGCTTTTGGTATCATATAAAAAAAATCATTGCCAAATTCAACGTCATGAAAGTTTTTCCCTGTTTCTTCTAAGAGTTTTATTGTCTTAGTTTTTATATTTAGGCTGTTGATCCAGTTTAAATTAATTTTTGTATATGGTATGAAGTAGGGTTCTGCTTTCATTCTTTTGCATGTGGATATTCAGTTTTCCCAACACAGTTTGTTGAAGAGTCTTATTCTTTCCCCTATTACATCTACTTGGCACCTTAGTAGAAAAACAGTTGGCCACACAGGTCCATTTTCGGACTCTCATTCTATTCCATTTGTCTATGTGTCTGTCTATTTTTTTTTTTAAAAGATTTATTTTTTATTTATTACATATCCCCCCCCCCTTTCTGCTTGCTCTTGCTGTGTGTCCATTCTTCGGTGTTTTTCTATGTCTGCTTCTTGACTCCCCCCGTCTTTGTGGCGACGCGCCGAGTTGGCCCTCCGCGGCGGCAGCTCCCTCCGTTCGAGGGTGGCTCCATTCCGTTTTCACGGGCGGCTCCGCTCCATGTTTTGCGGGCAGCAGTCCTCCATGTTTTTTTTGCCGGCTGCCCGGCTTCCGCGGTTCACAGGCGGCAGCCCCGCTTTTCACGGGGGGTGGCTTTGCCATGCCCGTGGGGGCTCCGCCCTGCCCGTGGTGGCTCTGCCCCGTCCACAGCGGCTTGCCTTTCTCACGGCCGTCTGCCCGCTCAGAGAGGTCCCCGGGAACCGAACCCGGGGCCTCCCATGTGGTACCCCAGCGCGCTCTTTATCCACTGAGCTATCTAGCTGGGCCCTATGTGTCTATCTTTATGCCAGTACCAGACTGTTTTGATTACTGTAGCTTTGTAGTAAGTTTTGAAATTGGAAAGAGTAAGAATTCCTACTTAGTTTTTTCAAGATGGTTTTGGCTATTTGGTTCCCTTTGCCATTCACATGATTTGAGGATTGGCTTTTCCATTTTTGCCCAAAAGCAGCTGGGATTTTGGGTTTGCATTGAATCTGTAGGTTATATCTTTAGGATAAATTTCTGGGATAAAACAATCACTAGATCAGAGATTAATGATAAATTGTAATAGATCAGTAGGACAGAAATATACACATCTACCCATGAGAGCATCCTTGTCCAAGATTCCTGCAGTCATATCAGAATCACATGTGGACGTGTTGGTGCTTCCAGAACATGGTCTTCCTTGACTTGTTTGGAAGATTCTGCACTTAATAGCCTTTTCTATAGTTGGTATATAGGTAATTATTTTTAGGTTGGTAAGGCAGGGAACTCTCCCCACCCCCATCTTCTTTTCATAGAGCTATAGACTTTCCCAAGATCAGCAGAAAATGACCAATTTCCATGCAAGACAGACATCTGTCCATCCATTTATTCATTCAAATTCCAGATTAACTCATAATCATATAACAGATAAGATAAATATGAAAAATATGGATTGAAATAGAGATATAGTAGAAAGCTAAAAAATTAATATACAGGCCATAGTTTATAACATTGAAATTCAAATTTGTGTTTATTCTTGGCAGTCATAGAAAAGGGATACACAATCAGTGAAATCATTGACCTTGTCTGAGAGAATAAGGTACAACAGTTCCATAGATTAAGATTTTCCTTGTATTCAATATGTAAGAATTTTTTTGATGAGTCCTTATATTGGAGTTTTGTAATAAATGTAGCAGCCATTCTTTAGAGGATTCCTTGGTTTAAGCAGAATATGGGAGCACAAAGCAATGGTCAGTGAACTTTTTCTCTCTAATATATATGTATATTAGATGTTTTAATATGATTTTGTTCTCACAGATTTTAATTCTGAATGAACTGCAGAGTAATTATTAGTTATCCTATATAACTTACTGTAAATCCTAAACATTGAATATAATCAGAGGAATTGCTCTGAAGCCTCTCCATATCCCCCAGTGGTGGACACTACAAGTTGAAGGTAAATGTTCTATTACAGGGATCAGTGACGTTCCAGAACGTGGCTGTGGACTTCACTGTGGAGGAGTGGCAGCTGCTTGATTGTGCTCAGAGGCAACTATATTATGATGTGATGCTGGAGAACCTGAGGAACCTAATCTCAGTGGGTAAGGACAATAAGGAATATGCTTCCACTTAGTGGAGGAGAAGGGTCTTATTTGTTCTCAGGCCCATTTGTCAGTCTTTAAAGGCTCTAAGACTCAAAGAGGCAGACCTGGGTTTTGAGCTAATTGTTTGTCCTTAACACTATGTGCCTTGTTCTGTGTTGTTTCCCATGAACAGGATGTCCAGTTACTAAAACAAAAGTGATCTTCAGGGTGGAACAAGGACAAGAGCCATGGATGGTGGAGGGAGGGAACCCATGTTGGAACTATCCAGGTGAGTGACGGAAAATCAGATAGCTAGACGTTTTTGGAATTGGAATCCCAGTGGATCTGTGAGGGACAGACACCTTTGAGATACTTTCCAGGAAGTACCTCTTAAAAACCAGAGACATTTGGAATAACTGGGTACACTTGATATACCATCATCAGATCCCCAAATGATGTCTTCACATTTACTCTACCCACTCCGGTACTCTTTGTTCAGCTTTTGTGTGGAGTGATGTATGTCTCCTCTGTCTACTCTATACCCTCACACTGCCCAGGTCCTTGCTTTGTACTTTTTTTTTTTTTTTTGGAGGTACTGGGGATTGAACCCAGGACCTCATACATGAGAAGCAAGCACTGAACTACATCTGCTCCCCAGTGAGAGTTGAGTTTTTCATTTGTTGGTTTTTAGGAGGTACCAGGGCTTGAACCTGGGACCTTGTACATGGGAAGCAGGCACTTAACCACTTGAGCTACATCCACTCCCCATTGCTTTGTTCTTTGTTCTCTTAATTCCTAAAAATCCTCACTCTTCTTCCTTCTTCAATATGATCACAGATCTTTTTCCATATAGTTAGTTTTTCTAATGTAGTCAGATTTTGTAGATTTGAAGGAATAAAGAATGAGTCCAGAAGTGTTACACTAATAGGGGTCCCTCCCAGTGAAAAGAAATTGCAGAAATAGAGAATTGTCCTCTTCCCTATTTCCCCCATTTATTATATCAGTGAACTTAGCATTTGTAGGGTTTTGAGCCTAGCAGTGATGATGTTGTCTTGGACATTGTTTTAGTTTCCTGGGCTGCTCAAGTAAATACCATGAAATGGGTTGGGTTAAACAATGAGATTATATTAGCTCACAGTTTTGAAATAGGGAAAATGTTCTGACTGGTGTTCTGGGGCTGACTGCCAGCAATCCTTGCTCCTTCATTTGTCATATGGCAAGGCACATGGCAGCCTCTTCTGGCCTCTCCTTTCTTTTCTGGGTTCTGTTGATTTCAGCTTCTGGCTGCTCCCTCTGTGGCTCTTTTTCTCTCTGTCTGAATTTCATTCCGCTTATAAAGGACTCCAGTAATAGGAATTAAGATCCATCCTGATTGGGCTGGGCCACATCTTAAGTAACCTCATCAAAAGGCCCGACTTACAATGGGTTCACACCCTCAGGAATGAATTAAATTTAAGAACATGTTTTTCTGGAGTACATAATAGCTTCAAACCATCATGATGTTGTGTCATGGTAGCAGTAGACAGAATTAACCTTCTTAACCACAAAGTTGTTTTTGTATAAGGCAAAGGTCAGTAAGGACTAGAACACTTGTGTTTCAGGTCCCCAGGATTAATGAAAGCCATTAAGTGTAGAAACCAAAATTTGAAATTTGAGTTAAAGAGTATGGTGTCAGGGATAAAGCAGGGTTCTTGGCCTATTCTATTTGGCAGATTGAAACAGGATTGGTTGTTAGGGTAAATTCTTATCCAGAAATGTTGCTAGAATAAATTGGTAGAGGCAAACGGAATTTGCTTCTGGCCTCTTTTAAGTGTCCTATTGGACCTCTGTATTTTTGGGTATATGTAGGCATTAAAGAAAGGATACTAGCTAGAAGAGGAGTTGGAGAACTTTCTACAAATATTCCTCAACTGTGGTTTGGATGGAATCGGAGGCAAAAGATACAGGAATGTGGGGCCGGCTCGATAGCCCAGTGGATAGGGCGCCGGCAGACCACATGGGAGGCCCTGGGTTCGATTCCCGGGGACCTCTCCTAGCGGGCAGACCGCCTTGAGAATGGCAAGCTGCCATGGGTGGGCCGGAGCCGCCGTGGGCAGGGCAAGAGCCGCCACGGGCAGGGCAGGTCGCCCGCGGATGGAGCGCAGCCAGCCACCCGCGAACTGAAGCAAGCGCCGGCTGTGAACGGACGCAGAGACCGCCCACAAGTGGGGAAAGTCGCGCCTGCGCAGTGACCAGTCTCGGCGCGTCGCCGCAGCGGGGGGAAGGGGAGATATGTAATAAAATAAATAAATCTTTAAAAAAAAAAAAAAAAGATACAGGAATGTTCTTACAGATAAAAGGTTTAATTGATGGTTTAATAATTCACTTGGTAGTTGTGTGCAGGATAAGTAAAGAGGGGCAAGAGAAGACTAGATAAGATGCTAATAAGGCAATTTAATTTTTTTTTTTTACTTTTTATTTTATTTTTTTTGTAATTTAGTTGTAGACTTTGACTCTGATCGAACGTCTGCAATCAGTCCACCTCCTCTCTCATTTTCCCTGTCAGACCTTTATCTCCTTGTTTCCCTGATTACTCTACTCATTCATTTCTATAAGACTGGTCTCCCCATTCTCAGAGCTTACCTGCGTTCTTGTGAAGAGTCCTTTTTAACTTCCTTTGTCTTCCTTATGATTTTACCTTGTGACTATTTCACCATCCTTTATAGGTTGGAAAGTCATAATTGTAAGCAGAAGCTATTTGTTCACATTGTCAATTTTTCCAGAAGTCCCTGTTTCAGCAGTTTTTTCCATACATGCCCAGGGGCATGGCAAATACAGGTGGTTTTGTTGGCCAAATGGGAAACTAGACCTGATACCAGAGACTTCTTGAAATGTCTTTCTATAATATGATATTGTTTCATTTTGCTCCTTTTTAGAAGTTGTCTGCTCACTTGGTGATGAGCTGGAGAGACAATGGGGAAGCAGAGATAATTTTTTGAACCCAGATGTGTTCACCTTCAAGGAAACACTGACTAAGGAGAAAGTCCAAAATTATAATCTGAATATAGACCTTATTTCTTCAAGAAAAAAACAACATGAATGTGATGAATCAAATGGAAAGAGTTTGGAACCTAATTTAGACTTATTCCATTATAATAAAAGTTATACTAGAGAAAACTCTTATGAATGCAATGAATATGGGAATGCCTGCAAAAATAAATGCTATCTAATTAGAAATGAAAAACAACATACAAGCGAAAAAAACTTTGAGTGCAATGGATGTGGGAACACCTATAGCAGAAAGGAACACCTTATAACTCATCAACAAATTCATAATG
>PVKH010025926.1:0-13325 GCA_004027955.1 Chaetophractus vellerosus | reverse complement strand
CGGCCGGCTTTCAGTTTGCGGGTGGCTGGCTGCACTCCATTCGTGGCTACCTGCCTTGCCCATGGCGGCTTTTGCCCTGTTCCGTGGAAGTTTTTTGCCCTGCCCACGGGGCTCTGGCCCGCCCATGGCGGCTTGCCATTCTCAATGCTGTGTTCATTTTTGCGTTCTTCTGCGTCTGCTTTGTCTCCCCTGGTTGGGGCGACGCGCTGAGTCAGCTCACTGCGCAGGCAGCTTGCCCCGCTTGTGGGCGGCTCTGCTGTGCCTGTGGGTGGCTCGGCTCTGTTCACCAGCGGCTCTGCTCTGCCCTGCCCGTGGCAGCTTTGCCCTGCCCTGGCAGCTTTTTGCCCTGCCCACGGCGGCTCTACCCCGCCCACAGTGGCTCTGCCCCGCCCATGGCGGCTTGCCCTCTCGAGGCGGTCTGCCCGCTCAGAGAGGCCCTGTGGAACCGAACCCAGGGCCTCCCATGTGGTGAACCGGCGCCCTATCCACTGGGCTACAGCTGGCCCCCAATGACTACTTTTAAACAGAAGACCTGGATCATATTGTTAGAGGAACTTCTGTAAATCAAAATATAGTTGCTATCGAAATTCAATTCATTTTAATTCACCATTATTTTCCTCTATATAGTACTTCGGAGTTCACAAAGACTCTTAAAAATGTAATACATACATGTATTACAATTACATAAGCAAGATAGGACTTATAGTATTTATTATTATGTGCTTAGGTGCTAGGTTTACAAATGGGACTAGAACCTAACCACAGGCCTTAATGAATCCTAATAGGTGTGTGATAAGTGGAATGTGATCATCTATGGAACTAGGATTGAGAGAGCTGTTCTTTCTTCCTGTTGGCATCAGGAACTTTGGAACTGTGCCTTATGTGATTTACAGGATATGCTCGTATTTAAAACAAAACAAAATGAAAAACAGCAGGAGAAGAGACTTTTAGGCCAAAAGACTGTAAGTGAGCATAAGCCCAGAGACAAGGGTGTGAATCATGTTAGTAGAAGTAAATGCATGCAAGAGAGAGAAGCAGAAAAAGCTGTTTAAGCAGCAGAAAGCATAGGTCCAGAGTGCCAAGAAAAGGAACATGAAAAATCCCCCATATTAGATGGACAACCTTTGAAGGATGCTAATCAGAAAAGTGAAATGATTATATTGTAATCATTGTAAAGGATGGGTTGGAAGAGAAAGAAACCAGAGCCAGGAATAATCTAATGCGAAAGTCCTGATTTGAGATGAAGAGGGTCATGTTAATCAGTGGTGAGAATGGAGAGGAGGGGATAAATTCAAGAGTATTTGGAAGTTTGTACCAACAGGCTTTGGTTACTAATTAGGTGGGATGGGATGGGGATATAGAAAGAGAAATGAGTCAGTGGTGTCCTGGGGTTCTAGTTCAGATATCTGTTTTGATGATGGTGTTAACAAATACAGTGGTTACAGATGGAGGATAAGTCGTTTTTCATTGTTTCAGAAAAACTTGTAGCTAGTGATTGGAGAGAAAGAAGAAAAATATTATGTTTTAAAGATTTTGAATTTTAAGTGCTGTTAGAACAGTCAATGGAAAATTTCTTAATATATAGTAGAAGATGGAAATAAGGATCTAAACTTAAGAGAAACTGGTGTTGGAAATAAAAATGGCGTCAGCCTATAGTATTTAAACTATCTATTGATAGTTGAAGCAATAAGATAAAATGAAATCACCCAGGGTTGGGTATAGGTTAGGATGGTGGTCAAGAGAGGCCTCAAGGTCATTTTTTGGGTACAGTGTCTATTAGAATAGTTAGCACATAGGATTTAACATACCTGCTGAATGTGACTCCATTCTAGAGTCTCACTTCCTTGGTTTCAGGGACTGACAGTGGGGCTAGAACATATTTGGGAAACCAAGTCAAGGTTGGAAAGCTGCTTGGTGTGAAAATGGAATTAAAGTTAAAAGGATTGCCGTGAATATGGGATTAGAGTTTAAAATAGCCTTTTTAGAGTCAACCAGGTACCTTAGAAAGCTGGCCTGAACTAAATACCCTTTCCTCTTCCCATCTAATAGAAGTAGAGTGAAGTAGGGAAATCCTTATATCCCTGCCTTTCTTTCTTTTCAAAAGACTTCCTTTTCACGTTAACCTTGACTTTCTGATTAACTCAACTTTATATCCACAAGGCCCTGTTGGCAAATTCTCATGCAAAGGAACCACCAAGCAGGCCAGCCATACTTACTGCCTGGCCCTGGTTTATGACCACAAGCATTGCTCAGATTCTCAGTCTGAGTCAAAACCCACTTACAAGATGTTTGTTTGTTTTTCCTGAAGGACTTAAAGTGCTTGCAAAATGGTCTGTCATGTCCCCTTCCAGAAAGGTTATTCATCTTTGAGATCCTGTGTAGATAGAAAAAAGGAGGGAGAAATGGAACATGAATGCACAAAATTATATACAGCATTGTTATTTGCTAACTGTAACTTTCTGTTGGCCCTATTAACTGTACATCAGTTACCTCATTACCTATGTAACAGCCCTCATCCCATTATACTCTGGACCAACCTCTCCGTTGCAGCCAGTCAGGCCTGTTTGTGTCTGCAGTACAAAGCTATCTGAACATATCTGAGGCTTCTCACTGACAAGTGCTTCTACCCTTTTCTAAGTCATTCTTTTTTTTTTGTCATTCATTTTTAATCTTTAAAATGTTTTCCACAACTGTAGCTTCTCCCAAAAATGTTTCTTATTAATGTGAAAACAAAACTGGGAAGCAGATGTGGCTCAAGCAGTTGAACATCTGCTTCCACATGGGAGGTCCAAGGTTCCGTTCCCAGTGCCTCCTAAAAACAAAACAAAACAAAACAAGCAAACAAACGAAAAAACCAACTCAGGGGAGCCAATGCAGCTCAGTTGTTGAGTGCTGGCTTCCCACATACAAAGTCTTGGGTTCAATCCCTGGCCCTAGTACCTCAACAACAACAACAACAACAACAACAAACTCATCCTATATTCCCTAGGGTTTTCACATATGGCAGCTATAAGTTTATAGTATAACCCTGGGGTATAACTTCCCAGATGTTATTTATGCATTCCTAGGCCATCTTTCTAATTTTTCCAGAGCACTATCTTGCTGACTAGCCCTTAGTTTCACCTAGAGATGGTTGAGTTGAATGGACCATTCGACTGAGTCAAACTGAAGTTTCTCTTTTCTTTTTTTTTTAATACATCCCCCCTTTTGCTTGTTCTTGCTGTGTTCATTTTCTTTGCGTTCCTCTGTGTGTCTGCTTGTCTCCTCCAGCTGAGGCGACCCGCCGAGTCAGCTCACCGCCGCGGCGGCCTGCCTGATCTCGGGGGCTTGTTCTGCCCGCTGCAGCTTGCCTTCTCAAGGCAGTCTGCCTGCTCGGGGAGGCCCCGGGGACCGAACCTGGAGCCTCCCATGTGGTAAACTGGCGCCCTACCAATGGGGCTACAGCCGGCCCTTGAAGTTTCTTAGATGATACAAATAAAAGTAATGAGGCTCCTTCACCTCACTGGCCCGAGCCGGGCACCAGAAGAGGCATGTTACCTCTGTTCTCTGCTACGCTAAAATCCATAATGTTCAGAAAATTAATTTTAAAGGTTTCAAATTCATATATGTCTCTTTTGACAAAATTTGACCAGAATTTATGTAAAACTGGTGATAATCATTTTTCCATTTACTGTGAATATTGTTACATTTCAGTGCTGAAACATTAATGCATCTGATTATCGACTATTGCCTGTTAGCTGATATCCCAGAGAGGACAAAATACGCATCACTTTAACCAAGATCTTTCATGTTTTTAAGAAATATTTTTATATCAACTGTCATGAAGACTAACTGCAAAGAAATCTTAAACGTTAATATTAAAAAATGGCATGAGATTTAAGTTTCTGACACAATTTTTCAAGTGATTGATTAAAAACACCTCTGAAATGTTAGTGAAAGAAAAGAAGAGAAAGGAAAAAAAGGTTGCTATGACTATGGTCAAAGGAATAAACAATACCTGTCAGGAGAAGGAAATATAGAAAAGATAGAAAAAAAACAAAGGTAAGGATAAATGGTCAATTTTATAGAAGGGAAGTTTTGACACTAATCTGGAAGAGAAAATGTACAGTAAAATTTCTGGGATTGTATACTTTAATGTCATGTAGGAAAATGTGAAGGTGGTTATAAATTACAAGAAGATTTCTTATGGTTGAGTGAACAGAAAAAATGAAAGTAGGCTTAATACAGCAAATATAATTCAATGGTAATATTAAGGTTGTTCTTATATTATTTCAATTATGATCTGTGTTAATCAGCCAAAGGGGTGCTGATGCAGAGTACCAGAAATCTGTTGGCTTTTATAAAGGGTATTTATTTGGGGTAAAAGCTTACAGTTACAAGGCCCTAAAGAGTCCAGCTCAAGGTACCATAAGAGGTACTTCCTCATCAAATATCTGTCTTCACGTGTTGAAGCAAGATGGCTGCGAGGGTTCAGCCTTCCTCTCTCTCTTAAGGCTCCATGGGCCCAGCTCCTTCCCAGCTCAAGTGTAGGCTGGTGGGCTTGTTTCTTTCCAGGCCTGCCTCACGGCTCTGGTCTCTTCAGCTGCAAACTATGAGCGAATGGCTCATCTCTCTTCCTGGGGCCGCAGGATCCTCTTCCATATCTTTGAAGCTCCCTTCCTCTTTATTCACATATCTGCTTCTGTCTCCTTGATTGAGTGTCCATTTATATAGCCCACGAAGGCGGTGGGGACACAACCCTGACACATGATCCATAAACAAAAGGGGGATTAAAAAGGATGGTAGGGGAAGTGGATGTGGCTCAAGCAGTTTGTAAACTGGTCTGTTCCTCTGGGCATGATACCCTTTGATTGACTTAAATTCAAAGCCTTTATGTTTACTTGATTAAATCAAGATTCGGCCTTTGATTTGACTCATTAGGGCAACTCAGTTTGAATCCCCACCCACTTTGTGAGCTATATAAAACAGGACACTGAATTAAGGAGACACACAGAAGTAGATACACAGGAGAAGATATACAGAGGATGGGAGCTCCATAGACATGGAAGGGGATCCTGCAGCCCCAGGAAGGGAGATGAGCCATTTGCCTGATAGTTTACAGCTGACCTTGTGAAGAGACCAAAGCAACTGAGCCTGGAAAGAAATGAGCCCTCCAGCCTACAGCTGAGGTCAGAAGGAGCTGGGACAGTGGAGCCTTAAGAGGAAAGAGGAAGGCTGAACCCTTGCAGACATCACCCACCATCTTGTTTCAACATGTGGCAACAGATTTTGGTGAGGAAGAAACCTTGAGTTGGACTCTTTAGAGCCTTGTAACTGTAAGCTTTTACCCCAAATAAATACCCTTTATAAAAGCCAACAGATTTCTGGTACTTTGCATCAGCACCCCTCTGGCTGACCAACACATAGGACTTCTCCCCAATGGCATGAGCCTAATTTGATTCAATTAAGTCTGGCTGAACTGCTGCTTTGCTCAGTATGACCATCAAAATGTTATTTTTGATCATCTTTGGAAAGAGAATAGGAAATGTTATTTGATCCTTTAGCAATGGTATTTATCAAAATGACATGTGACTTGTATATAATGGCAGGGTCCTGAGCTACCTAGAGTTTGTAAAATATTTTCAGTAACCTGAAGAAACCTCTACGAGTGCACAATAATTACAGAATAGACACGTGAAAAGCATTACATTCATGAGTTGATTGGCATCACCCTTAGTTGATCTGAGATTAACACTATGAAGGTTTTAATTTAGAATTATTTGCCAAGTTACATCATTCCTAAAGCATCTCAGATCAGGCAGGATGGGATAGAACCACATGTTGATGTTACAGGGTGTAGCTTGGTCCAAATGGTACCTGATTTAGTCGGCAGTCATGCCCATATCATGAATGATCTGCTGTGCAGTGCTAACAAAAATGATCACCTGCTCATGTGGCATGCCCTTAAACAACAGGTCTTTATGGTTGGCAGTGGGGTAGCAGGAGGGTTGCCATGGGAATGAAGTTACAGGGACCTAACAGAACCACTAGAATAGTGGGATTTCTGGGCCAAAGTAGGATCACATCCAAGGTGAGCAGCAGCTGCAACAGCTTTGCTAATTCTTATGCTAATCCATGACAAAATAAACTGTCCATTCCTTAGATGATGCATACATTGCCACCTCAATGAACCTCTTGTAGATAATACGAGCTGTTCATTTGAATCCTGGAATACAAAAAAAGTCATGTTGGCTGTTCTTTCCAGTTCAGCCAGTGAATTCTTAAGTTGCCAGGCAACTGTGCAGGTCTGAATGTATGACGACTCGTATACCCTTTCCACTGCCCCACAGTATGACTTTGCTCAGAATGGCAAGGAGAGAGAAAGACTAGAAGAGAGAAATGGTTACAGTATGTTCTTATATTTCTACAGGGCTTTGTAGGTGCTCACAATATGACTTAGCATGGTGAATTGTTTCTGTGCTTTCTGTGAAGGAGGCAACTGGAAAGGAATATTGTCTTCATTCTGTAGATAAGAGAATTGAAGGAAGATAATTTAGAGTTGGCTGATCATGATGCAGCATGGAAGTTCATATTTACTACTCTTTATTCTATACAACCTGATTGAAATAACATCAACAATAACAACTACCACTTATTGAGTATTTATCATGCTTTATACGTATGCTTTCATTTAATCCTCCCAATAACTCTATGCAATGAGTGCTATAATTAGTACCATTGCACAAATGAGGATAACAAGTGTTGGGTCATCCTAGTTTCCCCATTTACTTAAATAGCACCCTGGAATGAAGTGTTTGGGGGAAGTGTATGAGCAATTGAGCAATTCCTCATTACACTGAGTAAAACTATTATCCTCATTTTCTCATTAAGTTTGCATTTTTTCCTTCTGACCTTTTCTTCTTTATAGTGGAAATCTTTACTGGCAGATACATAAGAAGTCTTAGGTCTTAGATGTATTCAGCCTTTTAGGAGCCATTTGAACTCGAGTAAGTAATTTACCTTGAATTTCCTCTGAATTTTATAGAATGAAAACAGCAGAGTTTATTAGAGGTGTTCAGTTGGAAAAGAAAGCACCACATGATTTAGATGAGAACATGGCTTTGAAAGTCAGAGTGGACCAGGTAGATCACCTCCATAGTTCCAGTCTGGTTTTTTCCAGACCCAATTACCTACCTTTGAATTTAAAAGATGGTAGTAAGGAGAACACAGTACAGTTTGTATTTCATACTTACAGCATTGGTTGAAATTCGGAGAGCAGCAATAGATATTATTCTAGAGTCATCTAAGAGAATATATATGGATTTTGTAGATTTATTACAAAAATGTTTGGGGGCAGACTTTGAACTAAATATGTATATCCAACGTGAAATGATACAGAAAAAATGGAAACAAGATGATTTCATTCATATACTCATTTATTTAATATTTATTGAATACTAACTATATGCCAAGCATGTTATAGGTACCGGTGTTTAAGATTGCTCAGTGGTAAGATCATGGGGTCAGCAAGCATACTGCTTCGGCTGAAGTCCTGGTTCTACCACTTCCTAGTTGCGTGGCCTTGAGCCAAGTTACCTAACTTTGTTCCTCAGTTTGCACATGTATAAATCAGGGATGAAAATGGTACCTATGTTGTAGGGTTATTTTTGAGGGTGAATGGTATAATATGTGCGAAGTGCTTAGAACAGTGCTTGACACATCATGAGTGTTACATAAGCATTTGCAATTTTTTTCCCCAAACGAAATAGGTTCTGCCCTCAGGAAGCTCCCAGTCAAGTTTATATAATCTTCCTCAGTCACCATAGTTGTTGATATGACTATGAAAGCAGAAAAGGCCTTTTCCATTGCTGTATTCACACAACCTTTCCCTAAACCCCTGGGCATTGGAGCAGCAATGCTATTTTCCACTACTTAGACTCTGGGCACCACAAGCTCTAAGCTTGGGAAAAATCTGTAAATTTTAGGTCAAGGAAGATTTTTAAAAATGATCATTGTGGACTGAGAAGATTAATTTCTTTTTTTTTTTTTTTGAATTATATCGCTTTATTTGTTTTCCCAGAGGACCAGGAAGCTTGACTTTCTTGAGACAATAATTTAAAACTCTCCCTCCCACCTACGAAAATGGCACTAATGGCTGGGACCCAATATTTCTCTTCCTGAGGCCATGTTTTCTAATATCACATCTGGCTTGTCCAAATAAATCAGGTTCAAGAACATCAAACATCATATATTATCAGTAGTAGTACTGTTGACATCACTGGTGTTAGCTATTACTAGAGGTGGGTATGGTAATAAGAAGATAAATAGCTAATAGATTCTGATAACCAGAATCTGAATTGTAGATCCCATCCCATTTTGCCTTCTCAGAAATCACATGCTAGATGTGATCCTTTCCTCCTTCCCTCAACTAATTGCCCCAGTTGGTGATTCCTGTACCCCAAGACGTGGTACCCAAGCAGGGTACAGGACCTGGGGTCTTGATTTTTCAACAGAGACCCTTTTCCCTCGTACCCAGAATTTCAAGAAAAAATTTCCCCCTTTGCCTCCTTGAACAGAGTTTTTCTGGTCTGTCTGTTATTGAGTGGACAGTGTTTCTATGGGCCTGGTTGGATGCCATGGTCCTGCCTTGAGCAGACCTATGGTCAAATTTCCTCTCTTGCCTCTAGCTGCTAGAGTCTACATCTGGTCCAGTAATTCTTTTGCAACACTCCTTCTCCCTGCCAGTCCCAGGAGGTAGTCTGTGAGCCTATCACTCAAACTTTAAGCTTCATTTTTGTTACTAGAACTCAGGAATTTCTTTTTTTAAAAAACAATTATTGAAGTATGTCATTCATACATGAACATACATAAACAATAAGTGTTCAGTAAACATTGTGAACTTACGAAACAAACATGCATAACATCATACAGGGCTCCCACACAATCCCCCACCACAAATACTTTGCATTATTGTGAAACATTTGTTAACAAATTATGAAAGAGCATTGTCAAAATATCACTACTAACTATACACCATATCTTACTCCCCTATACTTAAAAAAAATGACATATTTATTTATTCACTTTTATCCATTTTTACCACCCCTACCACCCGTTTTAGCTGTTTCTGTGTCCATTTGCTGGGCAACTCTCTGCGCCTGTTACATCATCATTTTGCTGCATGGCTCACGGGACCTGACAGCTCATCCACACACACAGCCTGGTGGCCCCCGTGCCTTGTATGTTTTTCTTTTTGTTATTTTTATGGGGAGATCCTGGGGATCGAACCCAGGTCCCTCCAATTAGGAGACAGATGCCCAACCATTTGAGTCACATCTGTCCCCCTGCTATATCTCTTAAGGTTGAGCAAAGATATCTGGATTTACAGTCTTTTCCCATATAGGATGGTCATATAATAAATCAGACTTAGTTTATCACCAGCATTCTAAAAACCAGACCTAGGGAGAAAAACTATGTCTGGGGATACATGCATGGTTTCTAATATAGCGAATGTTTAGCCTACCCTGATTATCACAAAATCAGGACAGTGAGAATATTTGCATAATTTCTCTCTTTTGAACTCAGCTATGTGCTATATTACTACTTTTTCATAGGCTTTATTTTTCAAAGCAGTTTTAGAATTACATAAAATTCAAGAAGATAGTACACAGAGCTCCCATATATCCCTGTACACAGTTTTCCCTGTTAATAACATCTTATGGTCTATTTGCTACAATTAATATTGATGCATTATTAACTAAAATTCATAGTTTATTCACATTTTCTTAGTTTATACCTAATGTCCCATTTTTCTGTTCCAGGATCCCCAGCCAGGATACCATCTTACATTTAGTCCTTATGTCTCCTTATGCTCCTCTTGGCTGTGACTGTTTCTCAGGCTTCCCTTGTTTTTGATGACCTTGATGGTCTTGAGGAATACTGGTCAAGCATTTTGTAGGATGCGTCTTTATTGGAATTTGACTGATTTTTTTTTTCATGATTAGACTGGAGTTATGAGGTTTGGGGAAAAAGATCCAAGAGGTAAAGTGCCATTTTTATGAGATCATATCAAGGATAATGTTATCAAGAGGATTTATGATCGTTGATGTTGACCTTGATTACCTGGCTGAAGTAGTGTTTGTCAAGTTTCTCCACTGTAAAATTACTGTCCCCCATCCACATACTGTACTCTTTGGAAGGAAATTACTATGTAACATACTGTACTCTTTGGAAGGAAGTCACTATGTACAGCCCACACTTAAGGCATGGGGAGTTATGCTTTCCTGTATGACTATTTTTTAGTGGTTATATTTGATCTAGGTCATCTATGGGCTTATAGAGCCAATGGGGTTCTGTGTTTGTCTCTGTCAAGTTGCTAGTTGTGGAAATTGTGTTTGTCCCCAGTGTTTTTTCTATTCTCCTAAATACAATGGAAACCATTTTGTTCTCATATTTGGTTATCCCTGCAGCATCCTAGTGGAAGATTGCTAGCTCCTTCTTTTACTTTTCTCTGCTTTAGGCTTCTGTCCTGCAATATTCTCTCAGCCCATGCCACTTTGGCCTCCCTCTGAGTCTCCTTTGTCAATCTCTCCTCCTCTACCCATTGATGATCATTGAAATTCCTTCATCCTAGGTCTTCTAACCTTCTCACTCTCTCACTAGCCCATCTCATTTGGCTTTTGTGACATCTTGGTCATTTTTATGACTAAGTGGATAGATCCCAAATGTATTTGTTTCCTGCCAAGATTTCTCTTTTGAGCCCTGGATAGATAACTCTCTTTCTGCCTGTCTTTTGTATTCATTTATGTATCTGCCCATCCATCTATCCATCTATCTAGCTAATCTCTATGTTCCACTGGGCATCTCTACTTAGGCGTCTCTGTTTCCTAAACTGAATTCCTCAGCCTTACCTACAAACCCGGGAGATCTTTAGATATGGTTGAACTCAGGGACTTACACGTGACCATCAGGATCAAATCATGTTTGCTTCATCTCTTGGTGCTGCTTTCCTCGGTGTTGGCATCATTCTTGGGCCATTTCTACTAACCATTTCAGGAACAAAATGGCTGCTAGTAGAGCCATAGAAAAAATGATTTTTTTCTTCCTAATAGTTCTATTAAAAGCACTGGAATTGAATCTCCTTGGTTCTGTCTGAATCATGTATCCATTGGAGCCAATTACTGTGCCCTAGGGCTTGCTATGCTCTCTGATTGGCAGGCTCCTGGTCACATGCCCACTCCTGAAACTGGGGATACTGCCAGTTTAACATGACCATGTGTACTGAGGGGAAGATATGATTTACATGAAAGAAAACTGGAGTCTATGTGTGCAATTTTCAGAAGGGGAGAATCATGCTGGGTATGCTGGACCACTGGTCTCCCATTCAGAGATTTCAAAATGTACATCTGACAGTGTCACTGCCTTGTTTACGATACTCTGTGCTTTGGGGATGAATTTTAAGTTTCTGCCAACCTCTCTGAAGTCTGGCTTTGCTTTCCTTTATGAGCCAGCCACATTGGTCTTGGTTTGTACCCCACTTGAGCAATGCTCTTTTATGCCTCAGGGTCTTTGAACATGCTGTCCCCACTGTTTAGAACATTGTCCTCTTTTCTCTCTACTTCTCCACTCTCATGCCTTTGCTTAGCTAATCTCAGCTTAACAGCTAAAGTATCATTTCGCCAGAGAAGAATTGCTGATTTCTCAGGGTGAGTTAGGTCTCTTAACTACTCTCATGGTCCCCTGCACTTCTTCACAGGACTGATCACAATTCTAATTAATTGTTATTTTAATAATGATCGGTCAGTCCTCCCCAATGGACTTTCTGTCTCATAAAGGCAGGGACTGTGCATTGTTTACTGTCTTACTGCTAAATCCCTGGTGCTTGGCACTGTGTGTGGCACATAGGAATCATTTGGTGCATATTTGTTTAATGAATGAATGAAGGTTCACATACATGATCTCATTTGATGCTTGATAACTACCCCATGATGTTTCATTTTAAGATGAAGAAAAGAAGGCTCAGCATGTTGAATTTGTCAAGGTCATTCAGCTAGACTGCAGGAGAATTTGGATGTTTTCAAATTGAGGAATCGTTGCCTTAAAAACAACTCCTGAGGCATTATCCTGTTTAGTTTTGAGCTTTTTGGTAAGAAGGTAAATGTGAAAATGTGTGAGGCAGGGGTGCAAAGGGGAAGTCAATGGAGAGTTGTCTAGCAGGGGAGGGCATAGAGGAAGGGGGCAGGAAAGCACCTGAAAGAGAGAAAAGATACTGAAAAGGGTGGTTCATCCCAAATATGTGATGGGGGAAGGAGTATGATAGGAAACTGGACCCTGGAGGGCCTGGGGTGGAGTTTGGGATAATGACGTTAACTATCATCAGGGAAATGTTTGACTCATCTTCCCTCACTTTCTCGGCCTTGTTCCCAGGTCCCACACCCTCTTGTTGGCTCTGACAGGTTTTACAGAGCAGGAAAGAGAAGAGCAAAATAGGAAGAGCAAAAATAAGGCAGTCCCCACGTTATATCCAGGCAGTGGGAGTTACAAAGCTCTCTCTGTTGAATAGAGCTTAGAATAAGAACATTTCTCCCACATAAAACCAGTGTTAAGGTAAGGGTAAGGTTCTTAAGAGTCCTCTGAAGATCCATTAACTCATAGTGTTCTGGAAATAGTACTAAATAATGACTTATCTCAATTTAGATGACATTTACTGAGCTCCTTCTCTGGAGCAGGAACCGTGGAAGGTGTGGGATATTTAAGGAGCTGTGCTGACTTCCACTGCCCTTGAGGAGTTGTCAGCTATGCGAGGATTTTGATACTTTGGGGCACCAGCCTCTTAACTTGACCATTGTTTCTACAGGAAGGTGAATTCACAGCCACAGCACAGGGGGTGTGGGCTGCGCTGAGAACATGCTGACCTTCCTGCCTCTGGTTCCCTTTTCTTATCCTCCCCTTTGCAACCACTTCTTCTACTGAGTGCAGCCTCTGGATTCCTGGCTCCTACCAAGAAGGAAATTCAGGAGCTTGGCCTATCCAATGTGCTGGAGCTGAAGCCCAGTTAGACCATTAAATAGCCATGTGGCCATGGGACAGTTACATAGTATCTCTGAAACTAAGTAATAAATTTCATCCTTCTTGCTTACCTCCCTGGTTCTTGGGGACTATTAAGTGATATATTATATATCTGCTTTATAAGCAGTAAAGCATTACAAAAGGTAAAAATTGTGGTGCTCCTCATAGAGTCAATGAGCTGGATGGGGCTTTAGAGATCACCTCATGTCAACCTTCCTCCACCGAGTGCCAGACACTGTTCTAAGCAATTTACAAGTATTAAGAGTTTAATCTTCAGA
>PVKH010025925.1:0-13515 GCA_004027955.1 Chaetophractus vellerosus | reverse complement strand
GATTCCTCAGAAAGCTAAGTATAGAGCTACCATATGACCTAACAATCCCACTACTAGGTAAATACCCCAAAGAATGGAAAGCAGGAACTTGAACAGGTAATTGCATTCCAGTGTTCATAGTAGATTTATTGAAAATTGTCAAAAGATGGAAGCAATCAAAGTGTCCTTCAACCAATGAATGGATAAGCAAAATGTGGTATATACGTAAAATGGAATAGTATTCAGCTATAAAAAGGAATGTAATCCTGATATAAATGACAACATGGATGAACCTTGAAGACAAAATTGAATGAAATAAGCCAAACACAAAAGGACAAATATTGTATGAACTCATTATTTTGAAACAATTAGAATAAGCAAACTCATAGAGTCAGAATCTATAATATAGATTACCAGGGGACAGGGTGGGAATAAGGAATGGGAAGTTAAAGCATAAAATGTACCGGGTTCCTATTTGGAATGATGGGATTTTTTTGGTAGTACAACATTGTACACACAATTAACAGCACTGAAATATATATATGAATATGATTAAAAGGGAAAATGTTGGAGTGTATATATAGTAACAGAATAAAATTTTTAAAAAATCTATGGAACTATACCACACAAACAGTGATTCCAAAGTTAAACCATGGGCTTAGTTATAGTAGAATTATAAAAATATGCTATATTATAAAAATATGATTGTTATGTATACCCACAACTTCTCCAATAAAGAATAAAAATTTTAAAAGGTGTATGCATCTTATTTACAAACTGTTTTAAAAATCATCTTCAAAGTGCTCCAAATCATAACTATTCTTATGCCTTTGCATATCTATATGAATTTAAGGATTAGTATATAAAGTTTGATGGAAACAAGGGATGTAATTTTGGTATGAATGGAATTGAAATTAAAGATTTATTTGAGTAGTTCTGGTGAAGACAGCAGCTTCGAGATGACTTTCCCTCATAGAATCTTTGAACAACTAGCAAAATCTGGCAGAGCCATCTTCCTTAGAACTCCAGAAAACAATAAAGGGTTGCAGTAACTGGTGTGTTCCAAAAGAAGAAAACACAACTTTAAAAAACAGTAGGAGAAGCTCAGGGCAGCTTTACTGGCCCCTCCCCACACCCTCTCCAGCATGGTGTGGAGCTGCCTGTGTTTCATTGTGGGTCCCCAGTCCTGTTCTGCAGGAAGCAGAATAGCTCCTATGCACATACTGCGATGCTTGTTTCTTGGTGCCAGTCTATCAGGTGGCAGCCTGAAGGACTGAACCAGGAAATTAGTCTCTGGATTTTCCTATACAAACTTAAAGACAGCTCAGGAACTAAATATCAGTGTTAACACATAAAAATATTAAAATGTACAGTGTGCAACAAAAGATTAAATACAAACAAAGAAACTGTATATCATGGTCCATCCAAAGAAACAAGATAAAAATCAAGGAATTATAAATTAAGAACGGAAGTTGGACCTACCAATTTATTTTTTAATATATTTTTTATATTTTTAAAGATACTTAGATTATACAAATGTTACACAAAAATATAGGTATTCCCATATGCCCCACCCCCCACACCTCCCACACCCTCCTGCATAAACAACATCCTTCATGAGTGTGGTACATTCATTGCAATTGATAAACATGTCTTGGGGCATTGCCATTGAGCATGGACCATAGTTCACATTGTAGTTTACACTCTCTCCCACACAATTCTGCAGGCTGTGAAGATATATAATGGCCTGTATCTGTCATTGCAGTGCCATTCAGGATGATCCCCAACTCCCGAAAAAGCCCCTGCATTACACTTGTCTTTCCCTCCCCCTGCCCCCAGAGCCTCCATTGGCCACTGCTTCCACATCAATGCTGTAATTTCTTCCATTGCTAAAATCACAACAAGCCAGACAAAGACTTTAAAAAATGATCCTCAATATGCTCAATGAGATAAAGGAAAACACAGGGAAAGAACTAAGGGATATTAGGAAAATGGTGAATGAAAAATATGAGAATCTCAATAAAGAGATAAAAAATTTTAAAAGGAAGACCACAGTAGCTGAAATGAAAAATTCCCTAGCAGATTGGAGCTGGGAGAATAAAGAATCAATAAACCTGAAGATAAGACAATTGAAATGGTTCAGGCTGAGGAGCAGAAAGATAAAAGAATGAAAAAGGTGAATGGAACCTAAGAGACTTCTGGGATACCATCAAGGATGCCAATGTATGCATTATGGGAGTTCCAGAAAGAGAAGAAAGACAGAAATGGAGAGATGGAATATTCAAAGAAACAATGGCAGAAAGCTTCCCAAATTCAATGAAAAGCATGAATACACACATTTAAGAAGCCCACTGAACCCCAAACTGGATAAACTTAAAGAGAACCATTCCTAGACACATAGTAGTCAAACTGAAGATGCCAAGGGCAAGGAAGAAGTTCTGAAATCTGTAAGAGAAAATCAACATATTATGTAAAGGGAGTACCAAAAAGATTAAGTGCAAATTTCTCATCAGAAACCATGGAGGCAAAAAGGCAGAAGACAAAATGTCCACATGCTGAAAGAAAAAAATTGCCAACCAAGAATTTTATATATGGTGGGACTAACTTTCATAAATGAGGGTGAGATTAAGACATTCCCAGTTAAACTAAAGCTGAAGGAGTTCATCACCACTAGACCTGCTCTCCAGGCAAAGCTAAAGGGAGTTCTTCAGACTGAAAGGAAAGGATACTAGACAGTGGATAGAAGCAGCATAACGAAATAAATAACTGGTAAAGATAACCAGATGCCAGTACTATTGTATGGTATTTTTTAGCATGTAAATGCACATTTTACTTTTCACATGTTCTAAAAGCAAATGCATGAAAAGTGATGATACTCCATGGTTTAGGACTTAAAATGTGTAAGGATATATTTTGCAAGAAGTACAACAAAAAGGTGTGAGAGTTGAGAGATATAGGAACAGTGTGTGTGTGTATGCTACAGAAGTTAAGTTGGTATCGACTCAAACACAATTGTTATGGATTTAGGAAGTTAAATTTAAGTCCCATGGTAACCATAAAAAATCTGAAAAACACATACAAAAGAAAATGAGAAGGGATGCAAGATGGTACACTAAAAAAATCAAATAAATATGCACATAGGGATTAACAGAAGAATTGAGGGACGATGGAGTCAGACCCACAGGAACGGATTAAGTTTTTCTGGGAGTACATACAAGCTTCAAACCACCACACTCCACCCTCTGGGCCCCATACAAATACATCTATTCCATAACAATATTCCAAAAGCCTTAAATCAGTTCAGTACAAAAGTGTCATTAAAATGAGTTATGGGGCACAATTCCTCTCTGTCTGTGGACCTGTAAAACAAGTTATTTGCTTGAAATATACAATGGAGGCCTCACCTAGGATAAACATTCCTATTCCAGAAGGGAGAGATTGGAAAGAAAACAAGGGTCACAGGTCCCAAACATTTCTGAAACCCAGCAGGGCAAACTCCATTCAATTTCAGGGTCTGAGAGTCATCTATGGATGAATGTTTTGTTCTCAGGGCCTGATGGAGAGGCAGCCCCACCCTTTCCAAGTGCTTGTGCAGTGACCAGCTCTCTCTGAACATGGTTGGTCTGTCCACAAATGCCAGGACACAGGCCCCATGCTCTCCCAGCATTGGGATGGCAGCCAGGGTCTTCGCAAATGCGGTGACAGAGGCCCCACCACCTCTGAGCATTGGGGTAGCAGCACTCTCCCTGAACAATGATGTACAAGGCTTGCCCCTCCAAGCACAGGGATGAACCTGCCTTTTCTACACACAGGTTGGCCCACACTTTTGGGCTGAGGAGATCTCTTCAGTTCAGACCTCGGCTTCCATGGTTCTACCCTTGAAGTCATTTTTTCTTCAAACCATCCATTCTCTGTACCATTCAGTCCTGGCTGGCAGTAGTTCTGTTCATACAAACTTTGCAAAAACCTTGTTGGCTTTGTGTGCAGTTCATATGAGTCTAAACCATCAGACACTAGAGTTTTCTACAGATCCTTCCTTTATAACTGCATTTCCAATCCTGATTTCCAGTGAAATGGCTGACTGGATCCATGTTCAGTTAAACCCACACATGGAGCCCTATTCTCCAGGAACTTACTTTCCAGAAGCTCAAGGAGGTCCCTGACAGAGCTGCTTCTGGCCATAATCTCATATCATAGTCTGGGAAGGTTCAGACTTTTCCAAACCATCAATTTCTGGTTTCTTTTTGCCCAGGGGTTCAGTTCTCAGCTTATCCCTTTACTAAAAGCTATAAGGAGGAATCAGGCTGTGCTTTCCACACTTGGCTTAGAAATCTCAGCTAAATATCCAAGTGCATTGCTTTCAAGTTCTGCCTTCCATTTGATATCAGAACACAATTTTGTCAAGTTTTCTGCCACTTTAAAACAAGGATTGCCTCTTCTCCAGTTTCCAATAACACATTCATCATTTCCTACTAAGCTGTCATTGGAAGCACCTTTAGCATCTGTATTTCTACCAACAATATCTTCAAAGCAATCTAGGCTTTTTCTATCAAGCACGTCACAATTCTTCCAGCCTCTACCCATTACCCACTTCCAATGCCATTTCCACATTTTTGGTTTTTGCAACAGCAGCACCTCAATTTCCTGTACCCAAAGCTATTTTAGTTTCTTTGTTGCTAAAGCAAATACCGTCCAATGGGTTGGCTTAAAGAATGGAAACTTATTGACTCATGGTTTTGAGGCTAGGAGAAGTCCACAATCAAGGCACAATCAAGACAGTGCTTTCTCTCGTAAGACTGGCATTCTGGGCCTGGCTGCCAGCTGTCCTTTGTCCTTGGCTTCTCTGTCACATGGTAATGCACATAGTGGCCTCTCCTGGATTTTTCCTCTTCTTCTGGGTTCCACTGACTTTCAGCTTCTGGCTGCTCCATCTGGCTTTCTCTTTCTGTGGCCTTCCCTATAAAGACTTCAGGCCCATCCTGATTCAGCAGGGTCCCACTTTATCTGAAGTAACCTCATCGAAAGGTCTTATTTACAATGTATGCAGACCCACAGGAATGGATTAAGTTTAAGAACATGATTTTCTGGGGTACATAACTCCAACCACCACAGATTCTAAGAAGAATTAACTCAAATCCTGTTTAAACTCTTCCAAAAACTTGGCAGGGAGAGATCACTTACTAACTCATTCTATGAGGTCAGTATCACCCTAATACCAAAGCCAGATAAAGATACCACAAGAAAAGAAAATTACAGACCAATATCTCTTATGAATATCGATGCAAAGATCTTCAACAAAATACTAGCATACTGAATCCAACAGCACATTAAAAGAATTATATACTATGTGCAAATGGGATTTCTCTTAAGTAGGCAAGGAGGGGTTCATCATATAAGAAAAGCAATCAATGTAATATACCACATTAATAAAACAAAGGGAAAAACACATTATCATTTCAATTAAGGCAGAAAATGCATTTGACAGATTCCAGCATGCCTTCTTGATAAAAACATGAAATAGAAGGAAACTTTCTCAACATGATAAAGGGCATATATGAAAAACCCACAGCTAAAACTATACTAAGTGGTGAAAAACTGAAAGGCTTTCCCTCTAAGATTAGTAACAAGACAAGGATGCCCACCATCATTGTTAATCAACACTGTGCTCGAATGTTGTAGCCAGAGCATTTAGACAAGAAAAAGAAAGAAAAGGCACAAAATTGGACAGAAAAAGTAAAACTCTCCTTATTTGCAAAGGACATGACCCTATATGGAGAAAATCCTGGAAAATCCACAACAAAGCTTCTAGAACTCATAGACAAATTCAGTAAAGTGGTGGGGTACAAGATCAGCATGCAAAAATCAGTAGCAGTTCTAAACACTAGTGATGAACAATCTAAAGAAAGAAATCAAGAAAAAACTACCTTTACAATAGCAATTAAATAAAATCAAATAACTAGGAATAAATTTAACCAAGGATCTACAGGACTTGTATACAGAAAACTACAAAACATTGCTAAAAGAAATCAAAGAATACCTGAAAAACTGGAAGGACATTCTGTGTTTTTAGATTGGAAGACTAAATATTGTTAAGATGTCATTTCTATCCAAAATGATTTGCATATTTAACACAATCCCACTCAAAAGTCCAACAGCCTTCTTTGAAGAAATGGAAAAGCCAAGCATTATATTTATTCCACTTTTTTTTTAAAGATTTATTTTTTATTTTATTACATTCCACCCCCCCCCTTTCTGCTTGCTCTTGCTGTGTGTCCATTCCTGTGTTCCTCTCTTTCATGCTTTGTCTCCCCCCCGTTGCAGCGACGCACTGAGACCCGTCACCGCGCAGGTGGCTTTGCCCCGCTTGTGGGCGGCTTCTGCTTCCATTCACAGCCAGCTCTCAGTTCACGGGTGGCTGGCTGCACTCTGTTCGCGGGCGACCTGCCCTGCCCGTGGCGGCTTTGCCCTGTCCGTGGCAGCTTTTTGCCCTGCCCACAGCGGCTCTGCCCGCCCATGGCGGCTTACCCTTCTCAAGGCGGTCTGCCCGCTAGGAGAGGTCCCTGGGAACTGAACCCGGGGCCTCCCATGTGGTATGCCGGTGCCCTATCCACTGGGCTATACGGCTGGCCCCAGCAACCATTATATTTATATGAACAGCAGCACAGACTCTGGAGCCAGGATGCTTGGGTTTTGATTCCAGTTTAGCCTCTTGTTTGGTTTTGGGCAAGTTACTTAACCCTCTAAGTCTCAACTTTCTCATCTGTAAGGGTTATTGTAAGTACTGAATGAATTCAATACTAGCATTGAATGAATATATATACTTACATATATATATATTTATATATAATATACACATATACATATTCATATTCATATATATAGTTTAGAAAGGTGCCTGACTCCAGCATGTATTCTTGATAAAAACATGTAGAAAACTAGGAATAGAAGGAAACTTCTATTGGCATATTCTATAGATATTTGAACTATTACTATTATTATTTTCTGGCATTCCTCAAATCCTTAGATCCTCAGCTATATTCCATCTTCAGAGATGAGAAGAAACTAAATTTGCATCCTTGGGACCAGGACAGGGTCTCTGGAGGGGAAAAGCCTTGCAGGTCCTTTCTCTTTAGCCTCCTTGAACAGCTCTCTGGACCAGTAAAGAAGAGCTGGGCCCTGCCCCTGAGGTCTTCTGTTAGGGCTCATGGCAAGAGAAAGGACATGTAGCATTACAACCAGAGCAGGGTAGGAACCACAATCAGTTGCAGAAGTTGCTGGATAAAGCAGTAATACTTGGGCTAAAACTTGTGCAAAGAGAAGCCCAAACCATTTCCGTGTTCCTCCGGAGGAACTCTGGAGGCCTAATTCATCACTAAAGGTAGAAATTAAACACTCTCTGCTTATCTCCCACGGAAGAGTGGAACACAGAGAGGCCCGGGGGTCCAGAGGTCTCCATGACACCTAGGGAGAGGTGGGATGTGATTTATTAGAATGTGCACGGCTCTCTTGGCTTTTGTCCTTTGAGCAGTGCTGGGAGCCAACCAGGCCCAGCTACTTTGCATACTAATAAAGATTGGTGCATGTAATTATTCAGCAGTCACACCATTATTCCTTGGAGATAAATCATCCTTGGTTTATTTACCCTTCTTCCCTCAAGTTATCTTAAGTTGCCTTTAATGCACCACCTCTCAAGTTGAGCAGAAGGAGCCAACTACTTTAGTTTTCAATGATATTCTTAGGTTAGCGAGGATTCCATTTGTCTCCATCTATATTTTTGAGGGGCTCTCCCAGAGCCCCTCCTCTTGCTGCTCATGTGTGCTTGTTGCAGCGGATATAATGAGAGGGTGAGTTGCCAGGCCCAGGAACACTTTTAAGTTCTTGGAACTTTTAGTGTCCTGGGATAATTTGAACCAGGACCAAGACCTATCTGGCCTCCTAGTCCTTGAGAAAATTTATTTCCCTTCTTCGAATAAAAGGTCATATGGGAACAAGGCAGTGGGGCACCCTGCTCCTGTATCCAAGAGGATTTACATGTATGGATCACAAGGAATCTCTTCCCCAGCCCAGTTTTTGCCCAATTGTATCCACTTTGCAAACTCAAATATGCAAGGTTAGACATTGTGTGCCCTGGAGAAACAGGCCTGACTTCGTCAGCAGAGACAGGACAGGATACATCTTGCATAATACCTTACATTCTTCCCGTAAGCACCCAAACCCGAGAATCTATGTTTTCCTGGACAGCTCAGCTTTTAAGTCCCTCTGTGATCAGCAAACACTTGTTGTTACGTAGATGTTTTTACTGTGGCAAAACAAACAAACAAAAAAGCATCTAAAGACAGATGGAGAGGGGCAGATCAACATGGGGTCAGAGAAGTGACTGAACAATGAGGAGAGAAAGAGACGGTGCTTGACTTGTGGGGTGTCCGGCATTCCAACAAGGTGGGGGCAGAACCGAAGCAGGTGGGGGCTTGCAGGGGTGGATGTGCTCACTCTAGCATTCCTCTGGAATCGTTTCAGTGAGGGAATGATTCCCACACCTGCCTCCTAAATGCCTAGAACAGCTTTGTGGAAACTTTGTAGGTACTCGATAAATATCTATTGAATGAATTGACTGTAGTGTATCTTCTATTTAAGTTCATATCTTGCTTGAAATTTTCCTTAAAAGAAGAGCTTATGTAGAGGTGAGAAATCTGGTGTATTTAAACATGTCTTCTAACGTAGTACATCTGGGAAGCTGGGTGTGGAAAAACAGCCCCGAACAAGGTAATTTCAAGATGCCCACTCCCCCCTAAACCATCAGCACTGTCTTGCTTCTTCTTTAGCAGAAAACCTGCCCTCTGATTTCCCGGGAGTTCCTCCTTCTTGTGTGCAGGTTGAGTCATGATGGAGAGATGATTTAAAACATAGCTTAGGTGGGAGGGAGATAGTCATTAAAAATGTATTTTCTCTGGGAGTTTGTTTTTAAAACTTTGGGCCAGAAAATATGTACAGGAATGTTTGGCTTTTAATAATTAAATCTTGCATTGTTTTAATTTTCTCCAGAGTGTCTCTCTGGAGGAAAATAAAGTTACAAATCCAATATTTATGCTTCTCCTAAAGCATTGGTTGCCAAATGAAATGAGTTTCACTATTTTTTTTCCTCAATGGTTGATTTATCTCTTGAGGGCTGCCTTTTGAATTTGCAGGAAGGATCTCGTGTTCCATAGGAGAGGGGGCAGAGGCTGTGGGTGCTGTGGGTGGAGGCGGGTGTGGCTCCTTGACCCCCGGCAAACCACACCCTGAAGCTTGTCAGCACCTTTCCTTCACCTCACTCCACGTCACACACAGGACATTTTCAGCAGGGAGCAGAAGCTGAATGTCCTGTGCCAAATCAACTGCTTGTCTGAATGCTTTAAGCAGCATCTCTCTCTCCACCTCCACCGGCCCTCCACAGGGGGCTGTCCAGACATGTGAAATGTGAAAAGCATCCAGAACTCTGAATCAAGATCCAGATTTTCCAAGACCCTCAGTTCCCAGGCAACACGAACCTCATCGTTGGGTATTTTCCCTTTGCGTCCCCAACAGTGGGACTCACACCTGTAGCCATCTCAATTTCAGCCTGGCCCTGTTGAAACGAAGAGCAGAAGCAGGGAACAGGCTGCTTTTGCTGCTCTGCTGGGTACAGTTGGAACCTCTCGGCTCTTCTGCAGCTGTTTGGAGGGAAGAAATAGCTTCTGTAATTGCTGCTTCTTATGTGTTTGACTTTGCAAGTCAGTCGTTCTTTAAGAGCCTCAAGGCACGGAGTGCATTCTCCTGCAGCGGGGGTGTCTCATGCTTTGGATGGTGCCCTGCGTGTAAAGGCAGTTGAACCAGGACGTGGCTCAATAGCCAGAGAAGATGCCAGGTTATACCTGGGTAGCTAACACCTTGGCCCGCCATACGAAAAGATCTCAGAGAGCAACAGAGAAAGGCAAGCATCCTGTCTTCCCCACACTCTAGCTGCAAATGCAGAAATTAAAAGCATAGATTCCAGAGAAGACAGGAGTGTCATCAAGTGAAGCTCCATGGTTTACTAGCATTGCATCCTCAGGTGGAACTTCTATAAGCATCACTATCATCATGGGTTAAATAGGAATGATAATAGCATCTACCTTATTGGGTCGCTGTGAGGATTGAGAAAATCTACGTAAAGGACATATCACCATACTTGGCACTAAGGAGACACCTAGAAAAAGTTTATTAGAAAGAAAGTGTGGTAGTTATTCAGCAACACCATTGGAATCCGACAGAACTGGGTTTGAATTCCAGCTCTGCGTATTAATACTATTTGCGACCTTGCGATTGCTATTTCTAAGTCATAGTTTCCCAGTCTTTAGATGAGGGCACTAATACCCATCTCAGAGGAAATTACAAGGATTAAATTTGACACTATGTACAAAGTGTTCATCCCACGGTAAATCATTATTGTTGTTACTGAAAGAGGTAATGGATGAAGGAGCCTGGATGTTGCCAACCAGACCATTTCTTTCCTGTTCTCTGGGATCCTTATGGAATTTCTTCTTTGCTAAAAACCTAAAGTAGTAAGTTGGAGCTGGATGTATGGAGAGAAGAACATGTTCTCTCATGATCTTGAACATGTATGATATTCATTCATGCATTTGACTTCATTCATTTATTATAAATTCCTTCCTCTCTTACATCCTTCATTAAAAAATATGCATCAAGTATGTGAAGTGTCAGGCACTGCCCTAGAAAGTGGAGATGAAGGACAGAAAAACATGGTCTTTCCTGTCAAGTCCAAAGCCTTTGAGAAGCTAAGAAAAGAAACAGCTTATCTTTCAAACAATAGATGGGGGAAAGGAAAGAACCTACATAAGCATTTAATTTATCATCTTAGGTCATCAATAGACCCACCTGCATCCAGCTTGATCTGAATCTTGCATCTTGTTTGATCTCCCTGCACCCACTGTTCTAATGGAAACAGCATTTCATTTCCTCAAGGAGCTGATCCCCTCCAATTCAACTAGATCCTTCCAGTGGCAACTGTATGTGTTGTGAACTCTGCCCCTCAAACATAAACAGATACATACTCCCCACCTCCTGCCATGCACATATCACTTATTGTCCCAGTAATATAGATGCTACAAGCTTGGCCAATAAAAGCCCTTCTTGGGAATATTCAAAGTGGACCTGAGAGAGGGTCAGTTCTATCTGAACAAAGAATTTGTGAGATGAGAAGCTTGGGAGATGCCAAGATCTATATTTCCCAATATTTAGAAGAAACAAAGATGCCATTATTGAGAACCAATAGAAAAGTGAAGATAAGTGCCTGAGAGAGGGTGCCAATGCAGCCTTTGAGTCCCTTGTTTAATTTATTCCTGAGGCCATGTATTCTGGCCCTACCCAGGGTTTGGGTTTGAACCTCCATCGTGGATGGATTCCATGATTCATCACATTCTACTTTTGCCTAGCCTTATTCAAGCTGAGTTTCTATCTCTTACAACCCAAACCATCTTGATGAATACAGCATCCATGGACCAGTCTCTGGGCCCCTGTGAGAGAAAGACAAGAAAACCAGGTTTGATGGCTGGTGTGATGAGCGTCATGACAGATGAGAACTCAGGATGCTGTGATGGCATAGAGAGTGGGTGCTTATCAAGAATTCCACGAAGGCGGCTCCGTTGCGTCTTTCAGGAAGAGTAGCAACCAGTTCTTCTGTTCTTTGTGGAGCAAGTGTGTGTGCATGAATATGAGCTAATCTAGATGAGCCAACCTGGCTTAGTCAAATGGCAGAATGAGAATTTAAAACAGATTCTCGTGGTTGGACATTTTATCATTCACTCCCTTTCACCTCCCGTATTATCCCAGGGCTAATCTTCAGTAAGACAAATGGCAGCTCTTGGCTTGTGTATGTCAATTGCAACATTAATCCATCTCCCGTCCTCCCAGGCCTCCTCCTGACTCTTTCTGTTTAACAGCAGGCCTCATTAGCTCCTTGTGTCAGGCACTTTTCCTCCTGTATTCTCCCAAAAGAAAATGCCTCCTTCATTCAGGAGTCGAAGTTCATGTGACACCTGGATATCCCACTCTACATACCCAGGGTCTATTTAATGAACCCTTAAACTCATAGCTTCCATTCATGAAGCCCCTACAATGTATTGAGTCCTTCATTAGTTTCCTTATCCACATTAATTCCTTTATTCTTCACAATGGTTGAATGAGGCAGTATCATTGCCCCTTGGTTTCAGATGAGGATCCAAGAGGTTACGGGATCTGTCCCAGGTGGCCTTGGGTCTCTGGCTCAAGCCTGTTTGACTCCACAGCCCTTGCATTTCACATCAGGTATCTTGTGTGTTCCCCAAGTCCATAGCTTCAGGACCCGGGACAGCTCCTGGCACGTTCTGGGCTTTCAATAATTATGTTCTGGATTAATGTAGCGCCTGTATATCTGAAGAGGCATGGGAGAGATTATAAACTCCTAGGAAATATCTATTTTGAGACTCTTGGGCTTATAGCCAAGGGCTATGTGATAGCTGATCTGGTCCCACTTTACACATGAGGACACCGAGGCCCCAGTGTCACAGAGAATGTAAATACTGGAACAAGACTTTGCGTGCACGTTCTTTTCTAGTGCCCTCAGTGGGCAGGAGTGCCCTTCATGTGTCCCTTCTTCAGCCTTCCAAGGTTGCAGCACTCCAACAGGAGGGGGAGTGTCTTTTCCGGGGCTGCTGCTGCTGTGATAACACGAGTCACAATGCTGCCCTAATTGCCTATATTATAAGGCTGGCAGGCCTGGCACTTGGGTGCTCTCAAGGCAGGTCTCCAATTAATCTTTTCTTCTCCGATTAAGGCTCATGTCCTGCAATTGTTGTGGATGGGGAGGGTTGGATGTTTTAAAGAGTTAGTAGAGGAATTGGGGCTTTACCATGCTGAGGTTAGCTCAGACATGATCACTTCATGGCCCAGAACACCCAAAACAGTATGTGAAATGATATGGAGCCCATCACTGGCTCTGTGTCCCTGAGGAGCCCCAGCATTTGCTGGGCTGGTTGGCAGTGGTTGTGTTAGTGTCTCAGGAAAGGCAGGGTCTCCTGCTGCTGGTACAAGACCTAGGAAGGTCAAGAGAGGATGGGGAGGCCTCACCACCTGGGTGGAAGCAAGGCAAATCTTGAGTTTTCTTTCATTAATCAGATACATATTTATTGCAAGCCCACCCTGTGCCAGATATTGTGCCTGGAAGTGGGGTAAAGTGGGGGGTACAAAGAGCCATGTCCCTGAACTCCTGAGGCATTTGCTCTGGAAGGGTAGACTAGTAGTAGTCAAATTAATGCAGTAATGAGTACATAATTGCAGGCTGAGAGAGATTCTCCAACTGCATGGGACAGTTTATTGCTTGATAGTAAACACTTATATAGCACTTACCATGTGCCTGAAATTATTCTAAACACTTTATTTATAGTAATTCATTTAATATTCATAATAACCCTATGAGGTAGGTCTTACTATTACTTATTATCATCTACACTGTACAGGTGAAGAAACTGAGGCACAGAGAGG
>PVKH010025924.1:0-13319 GCA_004027955.1 Chaetophractus vellerosus | reverse complement strand
ATAAAGGAGTTGAGACAACTCATCATAGATGTTCAAACAAATCTCCTTAATAAATTCAATGATATGGCTAAAGAAATTAAGGATATTAAGAAGACATTGGATGAGCACAAAGAAGAATTTGAAAGTATACATAGAAAAATTGCAGATCTTATGGGAATGAAAGTTGCAATAAATGAAATTAAAAATACACTGGGACCATATAAGAGCAATTTGAGGAGGCAGAAGAAAAGATTGGTGAGCTTGAAGAAATGGCCACTGAAAGTGAACATACAAAAGAACAGATGAAGAAAAGATTAGAAAAACTTGAACAAGTTCTCAGGGAACTAAAGGACAGCAAGCAACATGCAAAAATACATGTCATGGGTGTCCCAGAAGGAGAATGAGAAGGAAAAAGGAGTAGAAAGAATATTTGAAGAAATAATTGTAGAAAATTTCCCAACCCTATTGAAGGACATAGATATCCATGTCCAAGAAGCATGACTCCCATCAAAAAAAATCTCAATAGACCAACTCCAAGACACATAATAATCAGAACCTCAAATGCCAAAGACAAAGAAAGAATTCTGAGAACAGCAAGAGAAAAAGTAATGCATAATGTATAAGAGATACCCAATGAGTTAAATACTGATTTCTCACCAGAAACCATGGAGGAAAGAAGGCAGTGGTATGATATATTTAAGATTCTGCAAGAGAAAAACTTCCAACCAAGAATCTTACATCTGACAAGATTGTCTTTCAAAAATGAGGGCGAGTTTAGATAAAATATTCACAGATAAACAGAAACTGAGAGAGTTTATAACCAAGAGATCTGCTTTACGGGAAATACTAAAGGGTATGCTACAACCTGAAAAGTAAAGACAGGAGAGAGAGGCCTGGAAGAGAATCTAGAAATGAAGATTATATCAATAAAAGTAAAGCTCTGTACTGTTCAGCTGAATAATGCAGAATGAAATCCCCCCCCCAAAAAGTAACTAAAAGTATCAAAAGAGTGGTGAAAATAAAATGACAGATAAAACCCAAATATTCAGGCATAAACTTAACCAACGATTTAAAGTACTTGTATTCAGAAAACTACAACTCATTTTTAAAAGAAATTTTTAAAAGACCTAAATAATTGGAAGAATATTCCATGCTCATGGATTGAATGACTAATTATCATTAAGACGTCAATTCAACTCAAATTGATATACAGATTCCATGCAATCCTGATAAAAATTCCACTAGCATTTTTTAGATAAATGGAAAACAAGATTATCAAATTTATTTGGAAGGGTAAGGGGCCTGAATAGCCAGAAACATCTTAAAAAGGAAAAGCGAAATTGGAAGACTCTCATTTCTAGACTTTAAGTCATATTACATAGCCACAGTGATAAAAACATTATGGTACTGGTATAAAGACAGACATATAGACCAATGGAATTAAATTGATGGTTAAAAAAAAACCCCTCACATCACGGTCAAGTGATTTTTGACTGGCCTGTCAAACCCACCAAGCTCAGGCAGAACAGTCCATTAAACAAATGGTGCTGAGAAAAGTGGATACCCATATCAAAAGAAGGAAAGAAGACCCCTATCTCACACCCAGTACAAAAAGTAACTCAAAATGAATCAAATACCTAAATATAAAAGCAAGAATCATAAAACTTCTAGAAGAAAATATAGGAAATTATATTCAAGACCTGGTGGTAGGTGGTGGATTCTTAAAGGAGATAAGAGGAGGACTGAAAGGGACCAGTGATATTTAATGTATGTAGAAGTTTTAATTAGCTTTACTGTAAAAGTGTGGAAATGTACAGAGTTGATGATAACACATTATAGTGACTAACAGCAGACTTATAAATAGGGATGTGACTGAAATGGTAGTCTAGGGATGTAAATGTTAATTGACAGAAAGCTAGAGAATAATCTAGGGACTGAATAGCACAGTAAACCCAGAGGTGGATGAGAATAGTGGTTGATGGTACAGATGCAAGAGTGTTTTTGTGAGCTAGAGCAGATGTACATCAGTATTGCAGGGTGGTGGGAATATGGAGAAGCATGGGGAAAATACAACTGGAAGGACCTATGGAGTGTGGTTAACGATAATAATGTAATATTCTTGCATCTATGCCAAAGATGTACTGTGTTGATAATGCAGGAGCATGGAAAAAGTGTGTTAAATCTATGCTGTGGACCTGGTAATAATTGGGTGATATTATCTCATAATCTGTAACAAATGTTCCACCAGGTTGTGGTGTGTTGATAGAGGGGTCTTGTTTGGTAATTCTGCACATGTACATGATTGTTTTATAAATTTACAACTTCTGTCATAAAAATATATTTAAAAAGTAATAATGGGGTGGGTTGGGGGAAAAATACACCAAATGTAAGGTAAGGACTATAATTAGTAGTAAGTTTCTGACAATATTCTTTCATAATTTGTAACAAATGTGTCACGACAATGCAAGGTGTTGATGGAGGGTTGATGTATTGGACCCCGGCATGATGCTTGTTTGTAAGTTTACAACTTTTATTGTACACTTATTGTTTATGTATGTTCATGTAAAATAATATAAAAAAAATAATAGAGTGGGTTGGGGGAAAATATTTTGGTTAGTAGTAATATTTTGAGGATGCTCTTTAATCATTACTTAAAAATGTTTTACAACAATGCAAAGTATTGGTGGTAGGGTGAGGTATGAGAGCCCTGTATAATGTTATATATGTTTCTTTTGTAAGTTCACAACTATTACTATACACCTATTGTTCATGTGTGCTCATGTATTAGTGATATACTTCAATAATGGAAACAAAGGTAAAAAATAAATAAAAAAGGACCGTACAACCCAAAAGTGAAATCAAATATGAACTATAGACTATAGTTAATAGTATAATTATAATAATATTGTTTCATTAATTGTTACAATGTTACACACTCATGCAAAGCTTTAATAATAGGGAAAAATGTACGTGGTGAAGGGTGTATATAAGAACTCTGCATTTTCTGCATGATTTTTCTGAAAACCTAAAACTTCTCTGATAAAAATTTTAATACAAAAACAGGTTTGGGGCAATTGAAGAATTAGCCTCTATGAAAAATCTGTGTGGGAAAACTAGAGGTGAAAATAATTTCTAAGAATTTGAGAAAATAATAATTCACTACAACCTCAAGAAGAATTTGTTAATATTTGTTTGGTACACCAACCTTAAAATATGTGCCAAACAACCAAATGTTTGGTTGGATAAATTTAGTTTGATAAAATGTAAACTGCTTAAAATCTATGGTTATTCTGTTTTATTATACAAGTACTTTGTATGAATTTTTTTAATCCATCATGTTTATCAAACTAAAAGTATTAACAGTGCACTTCATTTAATTTTGTAGAATTATAGGTAGTCAGTTCAGGGAATTTTTGGCAGAAATTGGAGTTAAAAGTAATTACATGTTCTACCACACAAGAGATTGATGACCTCAAATTGGCAAAGACTTATTGTGAGTTTTTGGACTCAAGGCAAAGATCAAAATTTTTCCAAGTGAGAACAGCCCTAAATCACTGTTATCAAATTCTGAATAGTGCAAAAGCTATTAGTGAAAATTAGCTTTTGCTGCAGACTCAATAATGTTTCTTTATGAATTTAACATCAAATGATAAAATAATACAGTGTTTATTTCTAAAACTTATACTGCTGGAAAGTTAGTTCAACAACTAACTTTCTGTCTTTTACTTCTTGGCCTGAAAAGCCTAATATATTTACTATCTGAACATTTATAGAAAACAATGGTGCTGACCCATGGCTTAAAACAATAATAATATTGTATTATGTGTCATAGCATACTAAATTGAATTTATCACTCATTAATTGAACACAAGCAAAATTAATCAAGTGCTCTCTGTATGTAGGTCTTAAGAGTTTTCAGTAAGCCATTTACCAGATATATGTGGAAAGAATTAAAGATGAAAACCAGAGATACAAACAAACAAACGGTAACAAAGAAATATTTACAGGCCAGCTTGTTTTGAAAGGGAAAGAAACACACCATGAAAAGAGGTCTTTAAACCCCAATACTCTGACAAAAAGCTGATTGAGTAAACTAGTCAGCTGCAAAGACAGGCTACCTTTCTTGGAAAAGGAAGAATAACAGAGGACAGAACCTAGAGCCATGGAGAATTATTCCCAGGTCTCCAGATCAAGAGGAAGAGTACTCAACAAGGCATACAAAAAGAAAGAGCTCACACATCCACAGCTGGACCTAATTTAGATGTCTACATCCCAGACTTTAAGAAAATGCTGATTCAAAGTATCTAGTGAGGCTCTTGGAACAGGTGCTCCAGGCACCACATAAGTTCATCTCCTAAGATCATCTACTGTGAGAAAGCCCCAACTGGTTATGTGGAGAGAATGACACCTGGTCATTCCTCAGCGGTCTCAGCTGCTAAAGTGCCAGACACCTAAAATGCCAAGATGACACCTAACAGAGTTAGTGGTGGTTAACCAGCATCATCAGATCCCAGCTCATGTTCCCATATCCCCAGTGATCCCCACAATGCAATTTGCAGCTGGTTTGTTCAAGACTCAGTGAAAGCCTACATACAGCATTAGAGGTCAGTAATCTGAGGATTCCCTTTCCATGGTCATTGGACTCCAGAGAACCAATACAGAGGCAGAGCTGTTGAGACACCCGTGGAACCTGGACATCTTCAGGTTGGCAGACATCATGTTTTATGTTTGGATGGGCTTTCAGAATAGAAAAACTGGGAGATTTCACCTGAAAATCTGGTTTGGTTGCTTCTCTGAAAAGCAGTCATTCCCACTGTGCTGAGTAGACACTTTCCCTGGCTGCTTGAGTTAAACAGCATCTACCTTGTTTAGGCAGGGCCTCTGCTCTCTGTCTGTCACACATCTACCTCTTCCTGCAAGCCCCTCCACACTGTGGCTAAGGCTGCTGAGACCAGCTCACACCTGTCCTACCTCATGCAGGCAGCTTATCTGCTGCTCCTTGAAGGCTTTCTGTCGACCATCTCTGAACCAGGGAAAGGGTGGAGAGCAGAGGCAGATTGAGAAAACCTGAAAGCAAACCTGAAGAGTATAGACTTGGTCTGTGAGCAAACTGTGTTTTGAGAATCTTGACACTATTTGTGATAATGAATTAGTGTTTTGTGAGGAAATAGTGATTGACTGTTAGAGGCTAAAGGAGAGGTTTTCTAATCCCTGAGTCTAGTAGTCCAACATAATGACTTCACTGGACAGAATCAAAATTCATCAAGCACCTACATCGATGCCAGGCAGGGCATTTTTTTAAGTTTCAGAAAAGATGTACTCCCATTTTCAACAAGAGTCAATTGACTAATTCAGATCCACTTTGACTACCCTGTAAACACATTCATTGTAGAAATTTGGTGGGAACAGGAAATCACGGCTTGATCCTAATTCTAGGCTTTTATGGTAGAAATTTAGATGTTCCCAGACAGGTTTAAATGATGACTTTTGTTGTTGTAAGAACATTAATAAAAGATATGAGTATTAGAGAATACCCAGTGTGACCAACATAAGAGTAATATAAGATTTCAAAGAATAAACAGCACAGAGAACACAAGGGAGGTCCTGGTTTTATTTTTATTTTTATAAACTATTTTTTGAAGTATAATTTACATATAGTAAATTGCAAAATAGTATTTTGTTTTAACCTGAAGTTGAAATGTTCAGATGAACTTGACCCAGTGTCTTTCTGAACTTAACTTTCCTTGATGGGTACTGCACATCCCCCCTGCAAGGCCTTTCTTTGAGATGGGCCAGATATATTAATTTTACCACATAGACATATCTTGCATTTACTCATAGCTTAAAATTGAAGTTAGGGAAAGTGACATAAATAAAAAGCACATATTCAAAATAATTTTGTGATTGCTGCTTCAATATTTAAAACTAAGCAGTATGTTGTTTAGTAATATATGCCTAGACAGTAAACTTATTTTAAAAAATCAAGAGGACATTTAACACAAGCTCAGGATAAAGGTTACCTTGTTAGTGTGGGAGGAAGATGAAATAAAGGATAGGCACCCAGCAGCCCTCTGATAATGATCATGCTTTTTCAGTAACAGATGTTGGATAAATTTTTAAATTATTCTTTATAGTCTATATGAAAATTCTGTTTATATGAAAATTTAATTAAAAAGGAATCAAGAGGTAGCTCTTAGGCAATAGATAATACTAGGCTAAGTTTCAATTTCACAAGAAAAGATTCATGGGCACAGCCATCAATATCAAGGGCCTGACATAATGGTCTGTTCTCCTCTGCTAGGTACTGCCCATGTACTCTGGGGAATTCTTGACACTCTATTAGAGAATGTAGCAAGAGCCCAAGGATGTAAATTCAATATTCTTTAGGTTATTGTGTGGGTCTCCAACCACTGAGACAACGCACAATGAACACTTGAACACATTCGTATGTCTTAGAGGCATGTTCCAGATGCACCCCTCCCTTCACATCCCCCCATCACTGACACCCTGACCAGCAATCCTCCCCTGCCATAATTGTGACACTTCTGTGATCCAAAAGCTCCCCCAAACCAAGCCAATAAAATAAACAAATTAATAAGAAAATAACATGGCCTATCTCTAAGCCAAAATGAGCATATAAATGCATTACCTTCCCCAAAGCATGGGCAATGACTCTGAGGGATGAGCCTCTCTGGCACTGAGGGGTTATTACCAAGTGCCAACTAGTGATGCATCTAGAAAAAGACCTTGACCAAAAGGAGGAAATAGTAAATACAAATGCATTTTATGTTTAATGTATTTCGCTTATGCACATCTCAGAAGGAGCTCATTGACTGCCACAATAAACAGTGCCTCAAAAAACAGTGCTCATGAGTGCTCTGGAGAAATATAAACACAATCAGTAGGGCAGATAATCTCAGGAATTTGGCACCCTGTCAGTGTGACTTTTTTTGGAATATATGCTCCCCAACGTAATAGAGTTAGAATCCTTTAGAATTTCCCTTCCCATGGCTCTTCTCCCTCTTTTACTTGAACCTATAATTAGCACTATACTTGTAAATTATATGTCCCAGCGACTTGACTCTTTGGTCTGTTCGTATGCCAGTTGAACCCTGAATGTCAGCAGAGTTGCAACACCTACTCTTTGCTCATTGAACTCACCCAGGTCAACTAACAAAAGGATGATGATGGACAATGCCCACTCCTAAAAGCAGAGAGTATTTATAAATGCAAGCAAGGCAATTCCATCTATCTGCCCCAAGGAATCTAAATCCCCTCTCAATCAGAAAGAGAGTGGGCATCACCATCCAAAAACCCTCACGATTGGGGAATGAACAATGGACTAAAGTAGACTTATTATTCTATTATTTTTCTATTATAGAATTATTATTATTCTAGCAATGGAAGAACTTACATCATTCATATAAAGGCATTGGCTACCAGAAGTTCTGAAGGAGGGAGAGTGAAGAATTGGTGTAACATGTGGGCATTTTGGGTACATTGGAATTGTCCTGAATTACATTGCAATGACAGATACAGGCTATTATACATTTTGTCAAAACCTATAAAATTGTATAGGGTAAAGTGTAAACTATAATGTAAAATATTGGCCAAAGTTTCTAGCAATGCTTCAAAATATTTCTATCAATTGTAACAAATGTACCACACTAATGAAAGATGGTGTTAATGTGGGAAAATGTGGGAGGAGAAGGGTGTGGGGTATATGAAATCCCTTATATTTTTTATGTAACATTTATGTAATCTAAAGCTCATTTAAAATTATTTTTAAAATTTTAAAAAGCAATAAAAATACAACTCTTGAAAGTATATTTGATGAATGTATGAGTTCATAAGTCTGAAAGTTGATTGATCATATCTTACCAAACATTTTCAAAGTTAAAAAATTTAAAAACCCAGCTTTATATTTTTAGAAAATAAAAATGAAAACACTTAAAAAGGTGATATAACATTGTGACTGAAATTGTGAAATTCACCAAACAAGCATTCTCTTATGTTTCATTAATTAATATAACCCTGATTTCGCTCAGAATGACAATTTTTGCTGCTAAAATATTTCAGCCAGATGTGGCCATGTAATTAAGGATTGGCCATTGATATTTAAGCAAGAGTTATGCTTGATTTCTTTGAAAATTGTCATAAGAAGCTGATAAATCTAGAGGATGATCCCTTTCGCCCAACCTTATTTTTGTTCAGCCTTGGAATGTAATTGAGAGACTGTATTTCACAGGGTTGTGTTGCAATCACTTAAAACTGTACATAGTATTCAATTAAAAATTACCAAAACTTTCACCCTCAATTTTTTTCATATTTCAGAAAGTGCCAGTAGTGTTCAAGAGGCTATACTTTCCAGGACGTATATACTTAATGTATTAGCATATGTACCAATAGTAAATAAATTTGAATTTTTCCAGTAGAGAATTCCTGCATCAGTGTATTGCAAAATCATTTTAATCCCATTCTTCTTAGAAACTTCCTTTACTTATATACTTTCTCAGTGTTCCTTCATGATCTTCCTGATATCATCGTAATATTGCCTGGTCTTGATAGACTGAATTTTATTGTCTACTTTGTATATCTTGAGTGATATCTTGAGGGACGATATCCACAAGTCACTCACTGCATATAAATCAACTGATGGCACACCTCCATACTGTGTATATTTCTATGGATATTGGTGCTGGAAAAGCATTCTGTTCTGCTTCATCTGGGTGGAAGACTAGACAAAAGGAAACCTCTCTCTGTATTAAAAGAATGTGAAAAAAAATCTACGGTGCAAAATAGACTCTAGATTTTAAACCAGAGACTTTCCTAACATGGATAATTTTGTCCTGATTTTGTTTGTATTCTTGAGTCAAAAACAAGGAATCTCTCCATTCTTAGTAACTTATTATTACAATTCCTCTTGCAAAAGGAACACAAAAACATTTTTTAATAAAAAACACTATTTTTAGAGAACTCTGTGCCACATTTACTACAAACAATTGAATGATGACCTTATAAATGTTTGTTGTTTTAAGCCACTAAGTGTATATACATATATATCTCTCATAAATGTAAATGATTGCTAGAGTTCCAGCCAAAGAGGGGAAACAAAATTTATTCTACCTATTATTAATGAAGGACAAAGAAGAAAGGTATACCAATAACCTATAAAGGCACTTGCACATTTTCATAAGACACTTCCAATTAAACCCCTTTGGCAAGATGTCAGTTTCATGAGAAAGTCAATGAAAGTTACTAACCATGTTAACAGATAAAAAAAGAAAATCTAGATGATTATGTCAATTGATAAGGGAAAAATTAAACCTCCATTTCTAAAAAATAACTCTCAGTAAATTATAAAGGAACTTGAAGACCTGACCAAGGCCATCCATGATAAAACTACAAGTAACATCATAGTTAAACAGCGAGTTATTTCCCATTAATATCAGGAAAAAGACAAGGATGTATTCTCTCACACTATTCACAATTGTATTGGGGTTTCAAGTAAGTGCAATAAGGTAAGAAAAAGAAATTAAAGGTACTCAGAATGAAAAGAAGTAAAACTGTGTTTATTAGCAGATGACATTATCCTCTGTGCATTAAAATTAGATATAATCTACAAAAAAGAACTAATAAATGTTAAACCACCCTTGATTTCTTGTAATAGACATCATTGGTCATGATGTGTTATGTTTTTTATATATTGCAGATTTGATTTGCTAAAATTTTATTAAGAATTTCTTCATCTATGTTCAAGAGAGATGTTTATGCTATCAAAGTATTGTTGACCTCATGGAATAATTTTGGACATATTACTTCCTTTTCAGTTTCCTGGAAGATTTTGATTATAACTTGGTTCTCCTTTAAAATACCATTTTAAAAGCATCAAAAAATATAAATACTTAGAGGGAAATCTGAAAAATAATGTAATCCTGTATACTAAAAACTAGAAAACATTGCTTAGAGAAATTATAGAAAACCTAAATATATGGAGAATTATGCCATATACTATAATTGGGAGACTAAGTATTTTAAGAGGCTAATTGTACCCAAATTTTTCTATAGATTCAATTCAATTCTAAACAAAATCCCACCAAAGTTTTTTTAGAAATTGACAAGTTTTTCATAAAATTTTATGAATAACTGCAAAGGACTTAGTATAGCCAAAACAAATTTGAAAAAGGACAAATTTGGAGAACTCACATCATCTGTCTTAGTTTGCCATGCTGCTATGGCAAATACAACACAATGGGTTGACTAAATCAACTCAAGGAGTTGAAGGAAAATGTAGCTAAAGAGATAAAGGATATTATGAAGACAATGTTTGAGCATAAAGAAGAATTTAAAAGTATAAAAAGTAACATAATATAAATTACGGGGATGAAAGGCACAATAGTAGAGATTAACATAGAGGCATGCAGCAGCAGATCTGAACAAGCCGAAGAAAGAATTAGCAAACTACAAGACAGGGCAATCAAAATCATAAGTCAGAGGAACAGAAAGAGGAAAACATAGAAAAAAAATTGAGTAATGTCCCTGAGATTTGAGTGACAGCATGAAGCACACAAACATATGCATCATGGGAGTCCCAGAAGGAAAAGAGAAGGAAAAAGGGCAGAAAGAATACCTGAATAAATAATGGCTGAAATTTTCCTAACTCATCAGAGACATACATATATATTCAAGAAATGCAACATATTCCAAACATAATGAATCCTAACAGACCTACTCTGAGACACAAACTAATCAGAATGTCAAACATCAAAGCAAAAGACAGAATTCAAAAAGCAGCAAGAGATAAGTGATTCATCACATAAAAGGGATAATTAAGACAGTTTTGATTTCTCATCAGAAAACTGGAGGTGAGAAAGCAGTAAAGAAATTGAATTACTCATCAAAAATCTCCCAACAAAGATAAGGCATGAAGGGGAAGGTAGAGATGCATCTTCAGGATCTTGTGTTAGGTAATTGTTTCTTGAACTTTACTCCCAGAGCATAAACATCAAAAGAAAAAATAGATAAATGAGACCTCATCCAAATTAAAAACACTTGTGCATCAAAAGACTTTGTCACTTAAGTCAAAAGGCCACCTACTCAAAGGGAGAAAATATTTGAAAACCACATATCTGATAAGGGTTTAATATCCAGAATATATAAAGAATCCTACAACTCAAAAATAAAAGACAAACAAACCAATTAAAATATATACAAAAGACTTGAATAGACATTTCTCCAAAGAGAAAATATAAATGCCCAAAAAGCACATGGAAAGATGTTCAACATCACTATCAATTAGGGAAATACAAATCAAGACCACAATAAAATATTCTAGTAGGCACTAGAATGCCTACTATTTAAAAACAGAAAACTGCAAGTGTTAGAGAGGATGTGGAGAAATAACAGACTTCATTCACCAGTAGTGAGAATTTAAAACAGTGCAGCCACTGTGGAAGACAGTTTGGCAGTTCCTCAGGAAGCTAAGTATAGACTTATGACCCAGCAATCCACTACCAGGTATATACCCAGAAGAATTGAAAACAGGGACTTGAATACATATCTTCAGATAGATGTTCATAGTGGGCATTTTTCACAATTTCCAAAAGAAGAAAACAACCCAAGTGTCCATCAGCCAATGAACAGATAAGCAAAATGCAGTATATGCATACATTGGGATATTATTCAGCCATAAAAAAGAATAGAGTCCTGATACAGACAACCACACGGATGAACCTTGAGGGCATTATGCTGAGTAAAATAAGCCATACAGAAATACACAAATAGTGTATTTTCTCACCAATGTGAACTAATTATAAGCAAATTCACAGTGATAGAATCTAGAATATAAGTTGCCAGCAGATAGATTGGTGTTAGAGAAGCAGGGGATTGATGCTTAATTTTTATGGAATTTCTATTTTGGTTGATTGTAAAGGTTTGGAAATGTATGGTGGTTATGGTAGCACATTATTGTGAGTGTAATTAACAGCACTGAATTATATAGGTGAATGTGGTTAAAAGAGAAAATTTTAAGTTATATATGTTGCTAGAATAAAAATTAAAAGATAAAACATTGGACTTTATAAAAATACTGTGAACCCTATTGTAGATGATATACTGTAGTTAATACAAGTATAAGAATGTTCTTTAATGAATTATAACAAATATACTACACTAATACCAAGTGGTAATGTTTGGTGGTATATGGAAAAAATATACTTAATTAAACTATGGACAGTAGTTAATAGTATTATTTTAATAATTTTCATCAATTGTAACAAAGGTAAATACAGTTACAAATTAGCAAAATTACAAAAATACTATCATCAATTGTAACAAATTTTCCACACCAATGCAAGGTGTACATGGTGGAATGGCATATGAGAGCCCTGTTGTGTATGATGGGTCTGTAAACCCACAAATTGTCTACTAAAAAATTTTTTTTAATGATAATATGCTCAACATTATTAGTCATTCAAAAATGCATGTTAAATCAGTATTTTTTTTTGTTTATTCCCAAATTGAATAGACTACTGAGAAACAGAAAAAAAGGCTCTGATATTTTTTAAAAAACTGACAAATATAAACAAATATAAAAAAAAAACCAATTGGGAAGAATCATATTTAGAGTACTGACTAAACATTAAATCTGTAGAAGGCTGCAAAGGTAAAGCGCAAATAAAAGGCAAACAATAAAAGCGGAAGCAAAAATATTAAAAATGCACAAATAAGTCTGTATTATAATTTTAATACATGTGGATTTCAAGTGTATATAAACTAATAATAATCCTTGTTTCATGTTAGGATATCATTTGTGGACGCATATGGAAATTATGACTAATATCTAGCGTCATGCTCTGCTCTCATCCCACCTGTTTCTTCCCAGTCCAAGGTAACATATTCTTTTTTTTTTTTTTCATTATACTTCTTCCTGCTCATTCTCATTGTTTATTTTTTTTAATTAATTTTTTATTTATTTTTTATATATCTATATACATTTTTAGGATACATTGATTACACAAATGTTACACAGAGATTCCAGGAGTACCCATATACCACCCCCCCACCCCTCCCACAACCCCCCACATGCACATCCCTAAGTGTGGCATAACGCCTCTGTTAGTTACACACATTTTGGGGCTTTGCCATCAAACATAGATCACAATTCAGGCCATAGACAACCCTCTCTTCTTTACAGTTCCTGAATGATACATGATCATATAAACTGGCCTACATCCTCCATTGCAGCATCATCCATGACAATTCCCAGGTCCCACCACCCCCCAAAAAAAATAAGCAAACAAACAAACAGAACAAAAAAAAAAAAAACCCTGCATTACAAT
>PVKH010025923.1:0-13325 GCA_004027955.1 Chaetophractus vellerosus | reverse complement strand
GCCCGTGGGGGCTCCGCCCTGCCCGTGGCGGCTTTTTGCCTTGCCCACGGCGGCTCCGGCCCGCCCACGGCGGCTTGCCTTTCTCAAGGCCGTCTGCCCGCTCGGAGAGGTCCCCGGGAACCGAACCCGGGCCCGGGGCCTCCCATGTGGTACACCGGCGAGCTCTTTATCCACTGAGCTATCTAGCCGGGCCCTATTTCTATCTTCTAACTAGTGATCAGTAATGCAAAACAAATTTTTTCTCGTTTTCAAGTATTTATAGTATATCTAAATACTTTTAGCTAAAGACTTGATATCCAATATCTGATAGGTTTTCAGTTAACTTTCTGGGATATTCTATGAAGATTGTCTTATTCCAAAACAATGGTGAAAATAAGCATGCCTGGGGTGAATGTTACATTCCTTTAGATTCATTGATTTTACTAATGTTTTCTCATTTCTGATGGAACCTATCTTACTTCATCATTATTGATTATATTGTAATGTATTTTGGAATTACTTTTATAGTACATTTTTAACATTTTTCATCCATCTGTTTTAATAGCTGATAGTTTCTGCATTTTTTTGTACATTTCTTCATACTAGTCATTAGGAAAAAAATTGGTAAGCATTTCACTTTTTTTATATTATAGAAAAATAATATATTATGTTATTAATTGAATTTTAAAATAATTCACTGGTACACTCTTTGGCCCTCGACTTCTTTGATAAAAATTACAATTTCATCCTTGTTTATTGTTCTATTTATGTTTGATACTTCCGGAGTTAATTTTGATCATTTATGTATTCAGATAGTTATTTATAGCATTGGCATTTTCAAATTTATTAATATACACTTGGTCATAGCATTTCAATTTCCTGTATCAATTATTCTATCTTTTATCTCATTCATAATTTTATTTATATCAATAAGCCTCCTTGTTTCAAAATAAGAGAAATATTTTTCTTCTATTAACCAGAATTTTTATCTATATAACATAAAGAGAGATATGGGGATGAGGACCTAATAAAACGAAACAATGTACATATTTTAAATTTATACTTACTGATTTTGTTATACTCTGTTTCTATTATGATTGAATGAAAAGTAGGAAAAAATAAGTGTAGCAGTTAAAAAAGAAAAAACCTTAGTGAAAACACCTCATTTAATATGCATTCCTAAATGCCATTATAGGAATAGAGTCATTTAAAGAGAAAATAGTTTCATCACTTTTAGCTCTTACGTCAAAGAAATCATTTTTTCATACTGTTAACAGGACCTATTTTCTAGACTACTATATTGAGAGTCTGAATATTTTACAGCTTTCTTGGGAAGTTATGCTGGGATTTAGAAATAGAATTTTTTTTTAAAAAAAGAGACTTCATTAAGAGAGTTTTGCAAATAAACTGGACATTTATATATATACATATATATTTTTTAAAAGACACAGAGTTCAAGAACTTTTACATGGCTTTCATTATGAGTGGAAAGCATTATCAACAATTTTTTTAAACAAGTGCAATGGCATCCTATAAACTGAATTTCTATGTGTTTATATTGATTATTTAGGTATCATTTATCTCCAGCAATTGATATGTAGAATCTGTTCACTGTGTTCTTCTGGCTTTCCTTTGCTCATATGAACCCCGCCCTTCCCTACCTCATTCACAGATTCATTCTTCTAGTCTTGTTAATGAAATACATTTGAATCTTGGAACTATGCCCTTAGCATTCTTCTCTTCTATCTCTATTTTCTCTCTTGGCAATTCCGTCAACAATCAGGGCTTTAGCTAAAATCAGAATGTTGATACTCCAACCTACATTTCCAACCAGTACATTATCCCTTATTTTTAGTTTTGCATTTCCTACTGTTTATTGGATATCTGCTGGAATCTCAAACCAGCATGTCCACAGCTGAGTCATGTTTTTTTCTGACTTAAATCAGTTCCTTCTAATCCATCTTTATTTCAGTTATTCTCTCAAGCTCCCGCTTTGAAGCCTGTACTCATTCAATAAATCACAACATCCTATCAATTTGACCTCAACAATGTCTGCAATCCATTCCCTTCTTTTGATCTCTATTGTCAAATAAGTTAAATTGTTTCTTAACTGATTTCTCTACTTCTGTCCCTCCAATGTCCAAAATGTTCTATAAACAACTGCTGTACTGATCTTCCAAAGCCTAATCCAATACTGAAATCCCCATTCTAAAAAGTTTAGTGATTTTCTCCCATGATGGAATAGTGTGGTATTCCATATTCTGCTTTCTCTGGATACAGTTATATTTATAGACTCATCTTCCATTTCTCTTCCCCATATGTAATAGTCAAACTGGACTAAATTCTATTCCCCAATGGTCATTTTCAATAGCACTAGACATTTTGGTAAGTCTTTTATTTGCATTATATTAATTAGCGCTATTAAAAATTGCAATGGTAGGCATCTTTATTATTCCTGCCTACAGACGAGGAAACTGAAGCTTGAAGAAATAAGTAACATGGCCAAGGCTAAACAACTGGGGAGCTGGAGAGCCAGAACTTGAAGACAAGCTTCTTGACTGCAATGCTCATGTGTGCTCATTTATGTGTCCGTATGTGTTCTGAATGCTCTCTTGGTGCTTGCTTTTCTTTCCACCTAGAACATCTCTCCTTTTCAGCTCCTTCACCAACTGGTATCTGTCAACCCCTCTGATCTGATCACATACGGAACCACTCTTGTTTAAACTGCTTCAGTCACACTGGCCAAATCTTGAAATCAGGACCAACACTGTTTCAATCTCGTGACTTTTGAAACTGCTATTTCCTCTTTCTGGAATTCTCTACCCTCCAGATATTTGAAAGCCTGCCTCTTTATTATTACTCAGATGCCATGTTCCGTGAAGCCTTACATTCACAAAAAGGTACTTTTTGTCTCCTCTCTCAGTCAACTCACTATCACGTTATGCTATTTATTGTTGTAACAGAATTTATCAATATCAGAATTTACATAATTTATTTGTCTACTAGAATGCATGAGAGCTGGCAATGAGGAGGTCGTATTCAAGAGTTCTGCCTAGTCCTCAAATTCGTAATATGAATGAATAAATAATTACCTATTAAAGTCTAAGAACTGTTCATGAACCAAATAAAAACCACCAACTTCAAGATACTGAATCATTTCTGCATCTTCACCATCACCCCCCTCATCATATTGATATGATCACTCTTTCTCTGAATTGTCTTTGAAATTTTAACTATTAGGGAACCCACCTTTTATGCAATTGTATCTGTTGCATATTGCCATCTCTTTTAATCACACTTCATTCTAATTTTTAAGTTCCTTGAGGGATGCTATGGTCTCCTATTCAGTTATGTAAACACCATAAAAATCCTTGTTTATATACTCTCTGTAGTTTGTCAATAAATCTCTATTAAACTTGCAAAAAGAATTCTTTATCTTTTGAATTACATTTGGAGATCAATGTTCTAGAGTGAAGGGGACAAACTCACAAAAAAAATAGTTTTGACTCCATTGAATGATGCCAACATATCTTTGATAATAACCTATTATGTAACATTGCAATATATTGCGAAACAAAAGCTATTTCCCCAGTGATGATACTCAAAAGCAATTTTAGGTAATCCATTTTTAAAAGAATTTAACTATTTGCCATTGTGGGAACATTCTTGAATTAATGCTTTTGCATTTCCTACCTGAAGTCTTTAGAATAAGCATTTGGAATCTCTATCAAGTTAAATTTGGAGACCCAAGGACAAAAGCACACTAGTAAGATGGATAACTACATTGTTTAAAGAGATCACTATTCTCAGATATGATCTATTAAAGCTCTTAATAGCTCAGGTTCACACACGTGAAAAATGCCTGCCACAACAAAAGTTTTCTAAGTATAAACAATAATGACAGATACATTTAAACCAGGGAAGCTGAATTGGACACTAATAGGCCATACCATTCTCATTTCTCTAAATATATTAGGCACCACTATGAATCTAACATTAATAACTACTGAAAATATGTTTTTATTTTAGATGGAATGAGTGTCATCTATATTTTTTTGGTGAAAACTTGAATAATAAATAATATCTGTCCCTACATAAAATAATATACCTGCTACCTGCTAGATTACTTTTTTTTTTTAAGGAGGTACTGGGGATTGAACTCAGGTCCTTGTATATGGGGAGCATATGCTCAACCACTGAGCTATATCTGTTCGCCAATGAGAGTCGGTTTTTCATTTGTTTGTTTTTAGGAGGTACCAGGGACCAAATCTGGGACCATGTACATGGGAAGCAGGCACTCAACTACTTGAGCTATATCTACTCCCCTCAGATTACTTTTTAAATGAAATTTTAACAACTTTTGACTTGTAATTCCAGATTATCAAGTTAAAAAAATGAATGAGTGGGTAAAACTGAAAGAAGAATTTAACAACCAAAAAAGTATCTGTTTATACTTTACTCTGAAATTTTATGTTTACTACTTCCATTTCTTTCTTTCACAGTAATTTAAATTGTGTAGGCAAAGCAAAAAGTTAAGAAAAATCTATGTTTAATGTGGTACTCTCTAGATAGAGGATTAGGGATGATTTTCATTTTATTTCCTTATTTGATTATATCAAAAATTTTTTGAATGAGCACACATTTTTCATATAATCAGTAGAAGAAAAATAAATACTATGACAAAGTAAGTATCTATATTTAGGGAAAGCCATATTTAATGCTGAGTAAAAGTATTGGCTCAGGAATCATGGTTAATATTGAATTCCAATTTGAGTATTTATTTGACATTGGGTAAATTGTTCTCTGTACCTCAGTTTCTACATCTATACAATGGGAATAAAAATAACAAAATTTACTTCATAGTGTTTTGAACTACTATGATAAATGTAAAGCATTCAAGAGAATATGTGACAGATATCCATATCCAAATTATTTCTCAGTGGGGATAAGGGCTGGGTTCATTTCATTAAATTCTATTATCTGCAATAATTTGTATGATCTCAGAGAATAAATGACAAACTACTCAACATTACATTGGTTTAGAAATGGCTCAACCTTACAATTGCAAGTCCTAATTCCATTCGTCTATACCACAAGTACAAATAAATAACAGATCATGCAGTATTTTAATCTATTTAGACCAACAGTTATTCATGCAAGGAATAGTTATTGACTTTATTCATGCAAGGAATAGTTATTGACTTCATATCAGGCACTATCTTAGGTGCTGAGTCACCGGAAATACAGAAGTAACAAGTCAGTCATGATCCCTGCTCTCCTAGAGTTTTTATTCCAGTATGGAAATAATATAAGTAGATCATAATGGTATTTTAGTTATTGATAATTGTGATAAAGGAAACAGGCTACAGAGTGGCTGCATTTTAGAGAGAATGCTCGTTCGGATGGAGCCTTTAGGAATGACTTCTCTGAGGAGGAACACGGACCTCTGGGAGAAGCTTTCTGGGTGGGGGAGGCAGTGAGGGTCTAGTCTCTAGGGATGTTAACAAGTTGGAAAATACCAGAAACAGGAAGAAGTCTGTGCAGCTGAAGAAGAGAGTAAGAGAGACAAGAGGGAGAGAGATCTAGAAAATGCATGTGAGTATATGTGTAGGAACCAATACTATGAAGGGACATTTTAGAATTAGTATTTTATTCAGTGTGTATGAAAGCCATAAAAGGAATTAACGAAGCAGGAATATACTTTGATCAAAAGATCAGTTAGGAGGGGTTCAATTCAAGAAAACGATTTCTACATTTTCAGTGAAAGCATCGTTATGAGCAGAACTCTTATGAACAAATATTGCAAGGTTTTCAGAGTGTTTACTTTCTAGAAGGCAATTCCAAATGGAAGAAATAACATTTGATATCTTTCCTTTGATTATAAGGTATGGTTTACTTGTTTGGGATTCTAACATTGAAAGAAATTCTGGCAGCAATAATAATATATGCCTATGGACAACCTCATTTATTCCTCTATGCATTTAATAATATTGGGGAACAAAGTAGGATTTGATTAGGTTTTCCATTGCAGTGTTGCAGCTATAGCATATTTATTTTCAATGTGACAAGGTGTTTTGGATTTTTTTTTCACAGAACAATAATATAAGGCTTATATGCAAGAATCAAGCCAGTCTTCAAATTTAAACAGCTATTATATGGATATACATTTGTATATTTCTAAAGGTAGTTGATCTAAATTTTAAAAGTATAATTAAAAATCAAAGTCACTTGACATTTTTATGAAATAGCTCATCCATTACTACATTAGACATTTGGTAAAAGTGACTTAATTGTTTTTTTTTTTCTGATTGCAAGAGTGATTCATGTTCAATGCACAAAATTTGGAAAGTAGAAAAACATAGTTAATCACTATAACCTCATCAGCAGATAACAAACAAGTGTTTGGGTTTATATATTTTCAGTCTTTTTTTTTTACCTCTATGCATATTTTCACAAATATTTACAAAACATTTATGTCTGAATTGTTTTGTAAGATTCTTTCTTTTCCTGTTTCTTTTCTTTTTTTTTAACATCTAACAATGTACTGACTTGAGAATCGTCCTGAACGACATTGCAATGACAGATATAGGCCATTATATATCTTCCTATAACTTGCAGAATTGTAAACTACAATTCATATTGTAAACTACAATGTGAACTATGGTCCATGCTCAGTGGCAATGCCCCAGGATGCGTTTATCAGTTGCAATGAATGTGCCACACTAATAAAGGACGTTGTTTATGTGGGAGGGTGTGGGAGGTATGGGGAGTGGGGCATATGGGAATCCCTATATTTTTTGTGTAACATTTATAAAATCTAAGTATCTTTAAAAAAAATAAAAAAATACAAAAATTACAAAAAATACAATGTATTGAGAGCATTTGAATTTTCCTATCACTATGACTTTCTAAGCAGGCCAATATTCAATGAAAAGCTCTTCTGTGTGTGTGCTCAGGCTTGGTCATGGTGTCTGAGAGTTAAGACTTTCCAAAACATGTCCTCTTCTCTGCTCTTGATTAACCAGTTTACCCTTTTGATGACAAGCATTTAAGACACTATTTGCAATGACAGATATAGGCCAGGTGGTTAAGAGGAGTCTTTGGGAGACAGACTGCATGAGACCAAAATGGGCTGTGTCACTTGCTAGCTGTGTGACTTTGGATAAGTTACTTAATCTCTCTGTGTCTCAGTTTCCTCATCCTAAAACAGAGATTAAAAACAATATTTCATACAGTTGCTATCAGTACTCAAATTAATATTCAAGAACCACTTAGGACAGTACCTGGCACCTAATAAGCACTTCAAGTATTGTCTTATTGTTATTTAACATATGGGTAATACATTATTTTCTTAACTTAGTGTTGGCAAAACCATATAAAACTAATTGTTTATGATGTGACACAACTTGGGAAATTTCTATGACGACATATGGAGTCTTGTGATTCTAAAATTTTAGCATGCATAAGAATCACTGGGCTGTTGAATGGAAATACATCCTTGAGTTTCTGACTTGGAGGACATAAAGTACAGCTGTGCTTTAAAAAATGCTGAACTAGATCCATCTCTAGCTGAATCTACTCAGCAAGCCACTGTCATAATCAGGGACCAGTGACTATGCCATTTAAGTAAAATCACACAGGACATAACCGATATTTTATTTCAAAGTGTTTGTTGTTAATGCAGACACAGATTTAAGGGTAAAATTTGCATTTTTAAGGATATTTATCAGCAGTTTTCATGATCAATTAGAAATGCTAATCTGTATAAAGTGCTTTTTTTTAGAGACAAAATGTTTATCTGTTTTAAGAACTATTAAAAAGAAAGAGAAAGATGGAAGGAGGAAGGGAGCAGGCAAAAAAGAAAGAAAGATGGGAGAGGGGAAGGTAGGAAAGGAGGGAAGGAAGGGAGGGAGGAAGGGAGGAAGGAAAGAAGGATAAGTTTTTTTTTTGGATAAGTTTTTAAATTCTTACTTTGTAATTACAAAAGGATTACATTATCAATGGTGGTATTGATTCCACCATTATTTCTGATTTTTGAACAATTCTTCACCATTCTCTCTCAAAAATACATTTTTATCAACCTAGATGCCTTACAACTCTATAACTTTAAAGTATGCATTTTTATTTCTCTCTAAAGGATAATATTTACTAGACACATGTTTATTTCAAATTATGTTGTTTTAAAACTCTCAGTTGCAGTGAATAAAAAATGGTTAGACAAAAAGTATATCATTGTGCTAAAGTTTCTCTTTTATGGGGAAAAAAAACCTGATTTTTTTTTTTCTTCTTGATTGGTGATATCACAGAGGAATTAGTTTTTTTCTCTTGATCAGAAACCTAATGGGCAGTGAGTCAAGTAACAAAATTCACCTCCTGGCTACATTGCCTTTATTTGGTAAAGTTTATAAAGCTTTTTCATTGCCAAATTGGACAGAGCTACTAAGAATAACACCCAGGTCAAGCATTTATTTTTTTCTTTTATTTCCATTTTCCTGTGCTCACAAAGTAGATAATTACCATTGACTGCATTTTGGAAATTATTTCCTTGTTTGTCCTTGAGTGGCTACAGTAAAGCTCTGGAGGACAATAAAATCAATACTCACATTGGAGCAGTTGAAATTGCTCTTCAACCGATTTCTTCAGCGTGCTGTTCACGTGTTCTGAAATAACATGTGGAGAGAGAACAACTTGGGGATGGTGTTCTGCTTAAATCAGATCTGTCTTAGGAGGCTGCCCATCAGTTCACAAAAGGACTCCGCCCTGCGACAGGTCCTGACAGGTGCTCCTGCCAGCATGTGTTCCTCTCCTGCTGAGCCGTCGCAGAGAACAGCACGGTCCAGATCGCTGCAGAGCCAAAGGCTCAAGGGTGGCAACATGACTACGAGTCACTACGAGCCAAAACCTCAAACCTAGTGCGAAATTGGACTCCCTACAAAATAACTCCTCCTTGAAGATCATTTAAAAATATTTCGTTGAAACTATATCTTCATAACTTGAAATTCTAGTATACCCTTTGAGCTGGGGAAACATAAATAATATTGTTTGACATGGTCAAGTTTATATTATCCAGCTAACATTATTTGGGTAGTTAAAATGAAAATTAGGCCCAGAAAGGTTAAGTGAAAAACATAACTGAAAAACAGCACCTTGGGAAAACAAAAGAAATCATAACAGTACATGGCATGTCTATGGTACTTAAGGAAAGTGTGAGCACACACACATTGAGGGTGACTGGTTCCTTCGTCTCACCCTGGAGGAGGCGAACAAAGCAAGGGTCCTCTCTTGTTAGTAACCAGCAATGGTCTGGGACTGGGAAGTCCTGCTTTTCTATCCCTAAGGAGAGTTCTTGAAAGTTAAAATTTTTCTATCTTTATTAAATATAAACTTGCAGTTTTTATGGCTACTTTTGTTAGTACTCCTTAGAGGGGAAGGCAAATAAGTCAAGTGTCAGAAGGTCAAAAGGACTGTTTGCCTCCTTGAATATGGCTGGGTAAGACATAGTTTGACATGCTCTTAGCTTCACTTTATGTTTTGATTTTCCAGAGGAATTTCAAAGATTAGACAGTATCTTACAGTGATACAAACTCCTATGGGTATTTGTAAGAAAAGAGAGGGATTTGTTTTTATAGCCCCATCCAAATTGCTTTCTAAGACTTCTGAGCTTTACACCCTTGTGAATAGATAATATCAATGATCTCTGGTTAACGGATCATTCTGGCAGTACCATGTATTATTAGAGGATGAGAATATATTATCTTAATTTTTGCAAACCAGGGAATATATGCTTGAGGACTCCCAGATTAATGGCTAATATCCCTTAAACTAGGTTGTTTAGAGAAACAAAGCCTATTCAAGTTCTCTTGGACTTTGAATACTGTGGCAAGGGAATAAATTTGTACTTTTGGGTCAGTCTCAAATGCTGTTTTTCCTTCATCCCAGGCCTCTTCTTAATCTACTTGTTCTGCCTTGAGTGATCACATCCACACCTGTGCTTTCAAACTTCCTACCTATGTAGTGACTTCCAAGTAGATAACTCAGCTCTTATTACAGGCTGCTCAAACTCAGCACTTTCCAAATCAGCTATATTATCTTCCCTGACCCAACTCAACCCCAGGCAATGTCTCTTTCATTCTCTATTTTGGTTAATAACATCTGGGAATTATCCTTTACTTCCCTCCAGGCCCACGCTTTCCCCCTCTACTTTATTTACTGATAGGAATGCTGGTTCCTTAAAGACCCTTAATCCCTTGACTCTGCTGTATCCCAGCTTATTATGAAATTTGCAGTAGACTTTTTTAATTAGAGAAGTTGTGAGTTTACAAAACTATCATGCATAACATCCAGAATTCCCAAACATCACTCCACTACCAACACCTTACACTGCTGTGGAACATTTGTTGCAAATGATGAAAGAATATCATCAAAATATTTCTGCTAGCTACAGGACATAGCTTACATTTGGTGTATTTTTTCCCATAAATCACCCTATAATTAACATGTTTTAGTATTGTACGTTTGCTATAGTTCATGAATGGTCTCATATTTGTACTGTTAAACACAGTCCATAATCCACCACAGGGTTCATTGTGTTACACATTCCCATGCCTCGAACAGTCCATCCAAAGTGTACCTCAGTGGCTCTCAGTTTCATCACAGAGTTTTGCTGTCATCGCCTCAATTTTAGAACGTTTTCATTACTCCAAAAAGAAAAATCCCATGTCCCCTTATACCCCTCTTTTTTTGACTTAGCATTGATATAGTACCAATATTGATACAAAAATATTTCACCATTACTGTTAATCCTATTCCGTAAATTAAATTAGTTGTATTTTCCCCATAAATTACAATATTTTTAATACCTTGTAAGAGTGATGTACATTTGTTCTAGTTCATAGAAAAATATTCTTGTATTTGTACTGTTAACCACAATCCTCACCTACTACCAAGTTCACTATGTAGACTTTTACCTAAATTTTGTCTAAGTTAATTCACCTTCCATACTTCTTCCAGTGTGAGAGCACACCTCTGATTAAAATCTTCTAATAGCTTCCCACCTAGCATCTACTTCCCGTTTTCTGTTCAATATATCCTTTTTCTACGCTTTCTCCTACTCACACTGGACATTTTTTTCAAATGGGTCATACCACTGCAGTCCTCTGTTCCTTTTAACATATTGTTTTTTTCCCCCCTAAAGTGCTTCCTTTCATGGTTAATTCCTACTCAACCTTAAGGTTCAACTAAGTATCACTTTTGCTGTGAAATTTTCCATGACTGTCCCAGGAGAACTTCAGGAGCGCTCTTCTGTGGCCTACATCTATTAAAGGGTGTCACATTTAGCAAAGTTTGTTTGTGTAACCTTTCTCTCAGGAGATTGAAAGGTCTTTGTGAGTAGGTATACTATTACTTCTGGCCAAAAATTATGAAAATTATGATATTTATGAGCCCCAGTACTGCTCAGGGTTTCCTGGTGGTTCCAGTTCCTCAATAACTATGAGACATTGGTTTGAGGGACAAGACAGCAAAGTGTGAGAGGCATAATGGAGGGTCAGAATAATGGGGAAGCTATTGATGGGATACAAGAAGGGAAAGAAACCAGATCATTTCAAAATGATCTGCATTTGACTGTAAATGGGGCTAGAGAGAAAAAAAATCATATCCTACACCTCTAGTTTGATTTATTGTTATCAAAATGTGAACATGATGTACCAATTTAAAATGACATCTCTTCTCATGACTTTAAAAACATTTTTAGTGGGACAGTTTTACTTCAATAAAAAGAAATTGTGTTTTCAAGTGGAGAAGACAGAATATGTTCTATCTTCAAGAAATATATCACTGCTGAAAGCAATCAGGAAGCATAGTAAATAATCTCTTATTGAAAAGACAAGTCTCAGAGAGAAGTACAGCCCCATATTAGGCTATTTGTCCATCTCACTAGAGTGTTAGCCCACACAAGACAAGCTACAGAGATTACTTTCACCCTAGTGTTGTGATATCGTTGTAATAATCGCATGGGAAGCAATTAATGCCACACACACATTTCAATATAGATGCAATTTTCTTTGAGTTTTGAGCGAAATAGGGAGACAATGAACCTGCACAGGATAGGAAATACTGCATTTCTGTCATGTCTTCAAGAAGACTAGGGTTCAATTTGACCTGGAGTTCAGCAAATTAAATGTAAGAGGAAGAGAAACATTGAAATGTTGCTCTCCACTCTGGTATGGGGCAAAATGAGTTAGTTCCAGGACACTATTTTAGGCTGTTTGAAGTATTAACTTGTTTTGTGGAGTTGGGGCCATCTTAGCACGACTGAATCTTTGGCAAGTGTGAGGGACTTAAATTTGGACTAGGACATCCCAGGGAAATCAGAATCTTAATTATAGTTACTATTTGTGCTCAAGTTTTGTGTTTTTTTCCAATTCGCTTTCACAAACAATGATTAAAAGGGATCATGTGCTAGGCATTGTGTCTGTGGTAGTATAAAGATGAATAAAAAATAATGTAAATATAAAGTGGTAGTGTAAAGATGACTAAAACACAGCGGAACTTATGGCCTAGTGAAATTGCAAAACATAGAAACATATGAATCAATATATAATATTATCATATTATCAATGCTAAGACACTTTGCTCAAATCAACTTGCTCTGAACATTTTAACTTCTGTTCAAGAATTAATAAATATAGCTCAAACTGTTCACCCTAGCATTATAAGCCCTGATCATTTATTTCCAGTTTTAATTCTCATTACTATCCCTATGATCCTTCTTATTCAGACTCAAATGAAATTTTTCTTTTATGAACCTTACTGTCCCCACCTCTCACCTTGGATTTTAAGCCACAATCTTTCTTCCTATCTTTTTTCTTTTATTTCTATCCATTTATTCTAATCAAAGTAAATTCCCTTGTCTTTTGTAATATTATATCATTTTCACCAAGGTGTTCATTGTTAATATGTTTAAAATGGAACTTTTCATTTGTAGTTTCAATTTTCCTCCTCAGAAACCTTTCCATCAGTCAAAAAGAGGCAGCTCCAATCTATCTGCTTTGGCCCAAATCCTGGAACCATTTTTGATGCCTCTCTTTCTTGCACACCACACATTCAATACATCAGTGAATTCGTCCTAGTACACTGTAATGGTTTCAGAGTTTTATTTAATCATGAATTCCAAAAATACAGATTGGATTATTCTTGTAAACTAATCTGTTCATCTGGGCATGATTAAGTTATGAGTAGGGTGTTAACTGCCACATCAGTGAGACGTTGAGCCCCACCCCTCGGTGGGCGTGGTCTCAAGTATAAAAGGCTAGACAAGAGGAAGCAGATTGAGAAAAGCAGATTGA